>PRKT01000509.1:152172-296480 GCA_003671525.1 Saccostrea glomerata | reverse complement strand
AGCCCCGCCCTAGCACTAGAACCCCTGACCCCAGGGCCATGAATTTCACAATTTTGGTAGAGGACTCATTGCTGATTACAATCATGCAAACAGTTTGACTGCTTGATGTCCAGGAGTAAAGAAGAAGATTTTTAAAGATTGCACTAATTTTAGTGGTTTTGGCCCCACCCCACAGGCCCCAGGGGGGCAGGGATCATGAAATTCACAATTTTTGTTCCCCTTCACCCATAGATGCTTTATGCCAAATTTGGTTGAAATTGGTTCAGTGGTTGTAGAGAAGAAGCTGAAAATGTTCAAATGTTAACGCACAACGCACAACGCACGACGCACGACGCACGACGACGGACGAAAACAGATAGCAATAGGTCACCTGAGTTTACTCAGGTGACCTAAAAAGGGGTTTGAGAATTAGTCAAAGGGTGTGTGGGGTCTTTAAGGTGAAATGGTATCCAGTCAGTGGTCCCAAGGGATTTAGTAATGTACTCTGGGAATTCCTCCTAATGCTGCTGGTGTTTATTGTGATGAGAGGGGCTGTTTGTTTGTGGGAGCTAATGATGGAAATTATAGAAGAATCCGAAAATCCCCTTTATTTTTCTCTGTATGCTTTTTTCCTCGCAGGAATCAAATGCAGTCTTCCCGTAATTGTATTGCTGAGTTGAAAGACTTCCGTATCTATTATTTATGATAAATCGCAAAATAAGATGGAATGAAATCCGACTTGAATGTGAATCTTGCTTGCACTCTGTTGCACATGCAATGCTACAAAGGATGGAATTAGCTTCTCGATAAAAACATCGTTAAAACAGATGGCTTCACTTTCATCATGCATAAGTTAGAATGAATGAAATGAGATGTGTCCTAATTTAATTACACAGATAGTCTTCATTATTTGAAAAAAAAATTATGCAATTACTGAATTGTTTTATAAGTTGCCTAATTGAAAACAAGAAAAAAAACCTTTGGTATTTACAAAATCCTTGGGGGTCATTCATTTCAAAATCTCTTGGAAAAAAAAACACATCGCAGCACATAGCTTCGAATTATATATGAGTACTTTTAAAGAAGAAATGTTCGCTGAAAGGAAATTAAATTTGTAAATAAATTGAAACACATTGCCAAAGACAATGACTGGCTAATCGCAGTGTTTATAGCTACTAATGCTGACTGAACTCTCCCTAACCCTCTACTCTAACTTTTCAAACAAATTCGTAGGGAATGGATGGAGCTTTGTAGATAAAAGACATGTTCTCCAAGACCACATGCCCCAATCAGATGTATTTACACATCATATTCGTAATAACCAGAACATCTGATTTATCTCAGTCGCTATGTCTGTTTCTTTGTAAGTTACTCCTGATTTTGTAATCCATTCATCCCCCAGTGGAAAACTCGGACCATTTCAGGCCATTGTCTTTAAAAACAATTTTAAAAGCAGTTCAGTATTAGGTTTAGAGGAAAGAAAAGCCTTAATTTGTAGAATGCATTGATTAACATGAATATTGAAAGTGATGCATGTTTAGTTGCTATTGATGATGATAGAATTACATTGAAAAGGGCATTGTGCATGTCAAATGTTGGAAATAATATCTAGGAAGTCCAGAATGCTAATGTAATGATATGAAAGAGGAATAGCTCATCAATTTCAAGATTTGCTCACCATGGCTTGACGAACTCACATTGTAGCAATTTATGAATTTATTTTTTTTTAAAAAGCAGTGATAACATCAATTCTATGCTAGAAATGATCCAGATTTGTGAAATTTCAGATTCGTCTCATAGCTCATATAATCGCCCAAACAAAAGCAGAATTCGACCACGCAGAATACACCTAAGTCGAACCTTGTACCAACATTGTCAAAACGTGCAGAGTTTTACTGCATTTCCAGGTGTCCTGCTTGGGGCTGAATGTTTACAGTCCTAAAAATTATATTAATCTGCTTATGAATAATTTAGGGCAGAAAAATTGGATTTCTTTAACAAAAAAGTTTTTTGTCAAGATCTCTTAATTCCTCTTAATGGGCAGATGATCTTGAAACTTTTTGTTGTGTATATCAGTCTCGAGGTTTTGACTCCCTGCTCTATGTTTTAAGGATTATGTGGGATATTTAAAAATACTTTTATTACGTGATAACGATTTTTGTCTGGGCTCTAGTATACGATGTATGATAGAGAGCCTGAGAAAAAAAAAGTTCTGGCTAAAGCAATTTCAATTCCAAATGTTTATGTAAGAAGTGTAGTTTGAGATCATTAGGCAAAAATAACAAGATCAAATTGGTTAGGATAGACCAAAGTCGAAGGTTAATGGGTGCCGAAAGACAGAAACATGTTTCTGGTGCCAATTAATGGACAGGGACAGAAAAAACAAGTTTGTTTTCTCATTCAATGAACCATTTTCTGTTTCATGATTTCTGCTGCAAAAAAGTCATACCCCCCTTTGGCAGATGTTTTCTTTGCCGGCTCGCGAAATAATTGTTTAACCGTGTAAGTCTTTGGTAACCTGGTTCAAAATTCATAATCCACATGATAAATGACTTTACACCATGAAAAGTGTCAGGTGCAAGTTATTTTTCTCTTCCACGAATATTTGACATGCTAAGATGCTTTCCAACCACATTGTGGATTATGTAGATTATGGTTGTATGTACAATCCTTGGCAAAAAAAGAGTATGGTGTGAACAGCATGGTATCGGGTTAATTCACAATAAAAGACTATCTCTTTTGCAAAGTTAATTGTAGCAGAATTATTATTTAATTGGAAAAGATAGGTATACCACTAGTTTAGAACTGCAACTTGATTGGCAAAAATGCAGTTAATTCTGTCTCTCACCCCCAACAGAATGCTGATTTTGCAGGCACAGTAAGAAGTCAGACATGTCTGTGTTTTTGTGCTGACAATGGAGGAAAAGTGACTAAGAAAGGTCCTTTAATGGACAGTTAAGATGATCTAACACTATCGCAGGTGCAGGGGCTAACTAGAAATCCTCCCCTAATCCTGCCAGCTTAGGGACACCACAAGCTTCTCGGCTGATAAACTACTCACGGCACACATCTTTAGAGATATTTATTTCTACATTAGAGACTTTTGTCAACATGGGAAACTTCTATTGGGGAGGTTGACTCCCATGTTAAATGAAAGGAAAGTGAGAAAATCGTCTTTATTAAGTGGGTTGAAAAAGCTGTGGCCTGTTCTTTTTTACTTTTTCTATAGCATGTTCATTGAGATTTGCCCTTGGATGACTGCCTTCCCACAGATGCCTGTTCAAATAAATCCCAGCTAGAAGCCATACAGCATTTTAAAAGTGAGCCAACTGTAAAATAAGGGGTCATATTTTGTCAATTCTCCATAATACCCTTGCGCCTTTGAAGATGCATACTCGATTGTCCTTAGAAGGCCAAATAATATTATATCCATTGATCCAGCTTTTCTGATAGCTGGGATCAAAAATGTCTCAAAACCGCATTAGGACGTTTTGTGTGTGAAAGGAAAAGGAGAGAAATGGAAGCAGTGTTTACCACATTCCGTAGTAGGGGTTCGCTTTGACATTTGCATTAAGATGAATTAATTGATCACAAGAAGCTCTTAAGATAAGTAATGATAGTAAAACACATGAAGACCTCATTAATAATACAAGATCACAGAGTGGTATGCAAATGACCCCATGTAAGACATTATATGAATGAAGTCCCGACAGGAAATGCAGAAGATAATCAGGCAGTAAAAATCAGGGGGATGATACAACTTATTAATGGAGATTCCTGTTTACTTTCCCTGGAGAAGTGAACAACTGGTAGCCATTAGCCTCTCCCCCTGCCCATTCTGACCATGCTGGTATGGAGGGGGTAACAAAGATAAGAGATGATAAGGCTGATCTTTAGTGCTAAATGAACCTTATCTCAGCATGGAGAACTGTATCTTGTGTTATCTTTATAAAATGGTCATTTACTGATAATTTCTTTCAGCATGCACTTGTGAGAAAAGTTTTTTTTGATCTGATGAGGATCATATTTATCAATGTTTCGTAACATGGTGAATTTCATAAGGATAAAAAAGCTTGATGAAAATTCAATTTTCATAATCAGAAAAAGAAAAAAGGTTTAAACTTTAGATTAATGACTACCACAACTTTTTTTTTGAGAGAAAAAAAATTACTCATATGTAGGCGTTTCATGGTTATAGTCATAAATAATATTATTTATGAGGTATGCGACACATATAGCATTAAATTAGGCTTAATAATAATTGCAGCTGAATGATTCATATATTTGGGTCTTGTTTGAATTATAAGTGTGTGGTAATTATAATCAAGGTTCTTTTGATTTAAGATGAGCCATGTATCTTGGAATAGCTTTGTGATGTCAAAGAAGCTAATCACATTAAAATTCAATGGTCGTGGTTTTTAACTAGATGATTTACATTGAATCGGAAGCAATTTGTTGTTTCAAACCTTTCCCATTTTGCAATGTGGGGTCTAGACTTAGAATGCTAATAAGTAACATGACATTTTATGAAATTATATTCAAAATACAAAGACAAAAAAAAGGCAGACTGAAAGTTGTCAGAAGTGCATATTTTTTATGTATTTTCAGAAAATATATGCAACCATATGTGAATTAGTTTTAGAAATTAGATAATTGTCACATTGCTAGTTTGAAGATTTCGTTTGTTTGTGGACATTTCAACCTTTACAATTTTGTTTCTTAGTTATATGTATGTAGCAAGCTAATCTTTCATTGCTGCACATACAAAGGTTTAAAGGTTTATTAGACAAATGGCTACATGACCTGCATTTAACAAAGTATCAGCAGACTTCACATCAAAGAGATGTGTGAAACACTTTGACACAGTTGTGAGTATATCAAAATCTTTCATAGTACAATGTACAAGTACACAGTCTCACAACACCTCTTCTTGACAGAAAGCTAAAAATGTAGCCCCTATCTCAGATTTTATCTACACAATGAGATGTTCCCAGGTTTTTGGTGAGGAGAGATGATCTGTTTTGCTATAGGTCTGATGTGCAGCTGAAAAGTTTGGATGGTATAGATAATAGGTTCTTGTTATCACCTACCTACTAATGTGCTAGATCTTTCCCAGGGGCTTTGTTGTTGTCTTATGAAGTACATAATACTATTAGTAACTGGACAAATTATCAGCTCATTGTGGCATTTGTAGAACAAGGCCTTTCTAGTTAAGTCACACCTTACCCTGCAGAGCAATGGAGCATCTGATGAAGAAAAGGATTCAATATCTCACTAGGTTTCTTTATGTCAAGCTGATGGCTTCTTTTCTAAACATCTGGCAAGTTATGTCATAAGAACCTCAGAAAAATATGAATGTTTAAAACATTAAAGAGTATAACCAAATGCACTTGGCTTAGAGTCCTGTGGAGTAGAAGGAGAGATGGCTAATAGTGCAGCTGATGTACCGAGACCTCAAGCTCAGCTTAGACTTTTGGAGGGAAAACTGCACACATGGTGCAGCGCAAACTGTGATGCAAGGATTGGGCACCTGGGTTATCTCTGGCAACCCTAATGAAAATTGATTTAGAAAAAATCCCCTCTTGTAAAAAATGTAATTTGAAATTGCTATCTCTCTTTGCTGCTTCTTGGGAGGAAAATCTGAGAGCTAATTCAATCAAAGTTTGCTTGTGATGAACAGCTCTTACACAGGTTTAATGACATGGGTCAGGTAGTGTATAACATCAGTTGCTGAAGAGGTGGTTTAAATTCCAACAGAAGTTACTTTTGATTGATCAGAACGTCAAAAGCCTGTGAACGGATGTCCTATCTGGGTTGTCCAACCATCTGTGAGTGGTAACCTAATCCCAGGAAGTTCCCCAATTCCCTGACTACCGATGGGTCAGCCTAAATACCAGTTAGGATGCCACATTAATCACAGTTTTCTAATCTGTCCGGAGATCTGCGAATCCAGCATGCAAGCTACCAGGTTGTTTGCTGTGAAAGAGATGTATGGGGATGGAAAAATGAGATTTTAATAAATATTCTGATAAATGAGGGGGGTATCCTATTTACTTTTGTTTTTGTTTGCTGTAGTTGTTTACAGTTGCCAAGGCTATGTTCTGGGAAATTTGCAATATTTCAAGCATTAATCATAATCATTATTTTTACCATGGGAACCCTCATCCTGGCGATGTAATTAAATAGTACCTTTTAGACTAATTTCTTAATTTTGTGGGAGAATTTGCTCATCCTTTGAAAATTTATGCTATGTTGATTAGAAGAAATAAAAATCCCCTGATTCATCATAATAATTTTCTTTTGATGTCGACCAAAAAGGTATATAAAATCAAGAAATGATACCTACAATTATTCACAAAGAGCATTTCACATCTGAGTTGTTGCTACATTTCAGTAGGCATTCAAAAGGCAATCATCTAGATTAAGCAGCAGTCTTTTTGTGCCAGAGCTTTTCTAAAAAACTTTTTTGCAGGGATTATAAATAACTAGAAACTGTCAACAGCTAGGGGTCTGGAGAGTAAGTTTTTACATAAAGTCAGACTCGGAAGAAGGTGTTTTCCGAGACACCTCAGACCACACTGCTGACAAGTTGATCTATTTTTAATGTAATTAAAGCCTTCGTCATGCCATCTTAGACGTTCTCAGAGAATCAGAATTATGAATTATTTATTGGAATTGTAGAAAAGAGATGTTTGCGTTTTTTAGTACTTAAGTGCAATTCATGGCGATTTTCTATGATTGTAAGTGTGTTAGATCCTTAGAGTAATGGAGTACAATTTTCAAATCTAACATTTTGAGATATACTCCAGTGACAGCCAAGAATATGACTCATATTGTTTTGTTCAGCTTTCTGGTTAAAATATCTTTGTTATTCGTCTTGAAAATGTAAGAATGGACTTCAATAGTTTATAAGATAGGGGTGTTGACAGCTGTAAAGTCTTATCAGTCGGTCTCCTCTCCTGAAAAGTGCCTCTAAAACCATCAATAGACCATCTTGGTGAGTCCCAATACCTTCGATAAAAAAGACTTAGTGGTCTGTAGCCCGTCTTGATTGGAAAATGTTATGATGGCTTAAATGTGCATCAGACTGGAAATTTGTTGTCAGTGGCGATCTCGGAATTATTATTTTTTTGTCGTCTTAGATCAGTGTTATGGCTCTTCAATGATAAAAAACTTTATGATGGCTGATGTTTATATCTGTATACTTAATCTAGAGTCTCGTTCTAGCCTGGTCACTGGCGACTGTAGAGTGCGAATCGCAATCCTTACAAATGACAAGAAATACCTGTGGAGTCTCCGGTACATGGGTTTTACATGTTTGATTGTTGATCATATTCATGTATCATACTCCAGACCCCTGTCATATTGACTGTTATGAACATACGACTTGTCAGTTACATTCATGTCAATGTCAACCACTAAGTGGGGACGACTAATTAATTCCTTAATATATATATAGTAGTACTAGTAGATATTTATACATCCTTAAAATAATCATCAGCAGATATTTGTAGTAGCAAATTAATTAAAAAGAAGGTGGGTTCGATTGCCTTACTGTCTAAATCATGTTCAGTGGATAAGAAATTAATTGGAATTGCTAATCAAAGTTTTTCAGTTAAATTAAGCATAATGAAATCAGCAATTGACAGGACATACATTCTGTCCGCCTTCGAATTGGAAATGAAATAGGGTAACCATTTCTTGTGGGGGCCCTCCTGTCATTACATTCATGTATCGATATGCTTTTTGTTGTAATGAACTTTTTTTAGGTGGTAAGATAAGATTTCTTCCGAAGATAAACAGAAGGATTAACGTTCCATTTCTGGCACAGTTTGCTAAGTGAATGTTTTGGCATTAAGTGTGTTTGTGGCCCCAGATAGGAAAGTTCAAATGTCAATTGGTGTTACTGTCTCAAAGACACTTGATATTTCATTCTTTCAATAATAAAAGCAAATTCCCATTTGGACTATTGTTCCCAAATTTAGTCATTACACAATGGAATTTGGTGTAATCCGAAGACATTGCTTTGATTAATTTGCATTCACTGTCTCTGAGAAAAAAAAATTGTTCCAGGTTTGTAATCTTAAAATCTCTCAGATTAAGGATAAGCTAAAATTTTGACTTAAGATGAAGTAATAGTTTAAACAGAGAATTTATTCTGATAAAACTACAGGTTGCCTCAACCATGACTATATTCAGAATGTCTTGACTATATTCAAAATATCTTGTGTGTAATCCAATTTGTATCAGAGTCATTAAAGCATTCATAATACTTTGTTACATTAAACAGAACAACAAAGGCCTTCAGACCAAGGAAAGAGACCTCCGTTTATTAATGCATATCTGATGAGATTTAAAACGACTGTATTTCCCACCTATCCATTTGAAATAGCCCGTGTACCTTTGTCAAGATTCATGAACTATTACACACAGATAATGGCTGCAATAGTTGTGGTGGATCAGCTGTGGTTCAAAGTGGTCATTTGTTGACCATTGCTGACCATTGTATGGACACAGATTGTAGAGTCTGGGGTTCAGAGAAGTGTGTCCATGCAATGAGCTAGGGACTCCACATTGTAGAAAGCCATGGTCACTTAATCTAATTGTCATTCCATCATTCAGTTAAGAGATTGAAATGTGTCGATAATGGTATCAGATTTCATGTGTCAATTTGCAAGTTATGAATGATTTCGAAGCCAGTGCATGAAGGAAATTGTCTTTAACAAACTTGGTCAATGGTGCGACTGATGAAAAGGAATCTGTAAATCGGAGAGCAGAGAGAAGTCTTTGTTGAAAAGTATTTCTTTTGTGTTTCATATCAAGTTCATCACAGCCATTATACAGCATGCTTTCTCTTCTTGAACATGTATAAGAAAAGATGGCTGGCATGATTTAAGATGCCACCTGTACACATGAAGGGCAATCCATTTCTCAAGGGCACATAACTCAAAATCAGACAGGCTCTTCCCAGGAAACGGGAGATCTGTCCTGTTGGAATTGAAATATTATCCAAACATAAAACTCCAGGTGTTAGCGGTGTGATACACAACAATGCCATGTCCCCTTGTGTACTAGCCTGGACTTGGCCCTTGTCATGGTAAATAGTTGGGGTGATTTACACTGTGTTCAGCAATATGATTGTTACCGAATGTTTTATGACCCTATTTCTCAGCAAGATATTGGTGACTTTGCAGTAATTAAAGGTCTTTTTATTCTTGGCCATTCAGTATATATATGTATAATGATATAAGTACAGAATGTATGGTTCAATAGCCTGGCCATGAAAAAAAGTATTTCTTGTTTAATTGTACGTAATGAGCTTAAAGGTCCACAAAGAGAGATGTATATCTTGGTTTTACTTATAGATATCATTTACTTGACATGTTTTGAAAACAAGTTGTTTGTCAGTTAGAAATCAATTTCAGCTTGACATTTTACAATACGTGACAAATTCCTTTGGGTGTATCATAAAACACATCTGTGATCCAGATCAGAGAGCTTTTATTGAATTATCAGCAAGAGCAAAGTGAAAATGACCTATGGTCAGCAAATGACCACGGTGTTGAGCTGATACACACCTGCCACAGTGCGTACCTGAGGGACATTTGTCAGAGTCCTTGGGGGGCATCTACCTACATGTAGGTGGGTCTGCAAACTGTATCAGTGTTTTAACCTTGGGGACCACATGTTACATTGTTAGTGACCCAAATTCGCAATACATCTTTTAATCTAGGACCATGATGACATGACATTATTCAATATCCGCTACTTAATCTATCACACATTCCATCTCCATATTAATATCTCTCTGCCGAGATTGGAGAAATCTTTGAAAACTAAATGTGGAAGAAGGGTGAAAGTGGAGATCTGCCTTTTCTGTTTGCTAGAGTTTGCCAGGTTGCAGTGAGAGGGCTGGGTTGATAGACTCAGAAAGCTTTGACATTGCTGTGTTAAAGGGGAGATGAGATGGAAAGTTTGCTGGCCAGATCGCTCTTTAGGAAGATAGCTGTATTTAATTTTGTCATTATCAAAATTGGTTTATCTCCAGTCCGGGACTTCAGATCGGGCTTCAGAGGAATGTTCCATTGATTTTCCTCCAGGTGTACAGCTTTGAGAAAAGGGAAGCCCCCAAAGTGTCTTGTTTGAGCATTTGTTCTCCCCGGGTCTGAGCTATGTAAAATTACCTGGTAATGTCCAGCCGAATAAAAACTTGACTTACCGAAAATCATTTAAATACACTCTGTCTGTCAGGCGGTGATACACACCTGGGGGGCCATTGAAGAGAACTGTAATTCATCATCAAAACCTTAAATGTTTGTTTTTCAGTACTCAAGTCTTTTTCAGATGGTGCCCTATATCATAGCTGGAGAGCCTTATCTGGTGATTAATGCAGAAATCTCATGAAAATGGAGTTGGAGAGCACTGATTGAAAAATGTTTTACAATTTAATTACAAGAAAATATTTCAGACGACCTGCAAAGATTATTGATTCAAAGACGGCAATATTGATATACTCATGAACCTTGATTTCTCTCCGCAAAATCTCTCCCTGCAAGGACCTTAGTGAACTTGGGTGTAGATTAGGTATAGATTTTTTCAATAAACAAATGTATGAAAATAACTGTATTAAAACAGATCCCCACTTTACCTTTTCTTGTGTAAATTAGAAGACATTGTTAATAGGCGATTAAGCATTTGATCTGATGGTATGCTAGGCTGAAATTAACTTCACTGATCTGTGTATGGCGTATTGAAATAGTCTGCTCTTGCTGATACTGAGTTATAAGTTGCCTTTTTATTGTCGCAGAAAAGGCGGTCAATATTCCATATAAGCAGACGTGTGGCTTTATTAATTGCGGGAAAACCTTGCAAAAGAAAGGATAATAAAAGTACGAAGCAAAAGAACTGGGTCTGATGAAACAATTTCCGTCCTCTTGAAAAATGTTGACATAGATATTGTCCAAAATAAAAGATACCTTTCTTCGATTTTTGAGGATGGAAAATTATCAAAAGAATGAATACTTGTGAGTTATACTCACAAGAAAAATGAAGATGTCCTTGGTAATTACTTAGTTTCTGTATGAGATTTTCAGTGTTGTAGTACATCTATGTCTGGATCTGTACTTAGTCTTTCAGCTGTTACTAGTTTAGATAATTTTGAGTTAATTGTTTTGCTGAGAGAAAGCAGGGGTCTGGTCCATATTTTGCTGTCTGTCTTTCTTGTGATGGACCAGATGTTAAAGTTGGGAATATTTCTACATCTTCTAATACCTCAGCAAGCTGTTGTATGTATTATTCATGGGCCTGTAATCAAAAGTTTTATCAATCGGAATTATCTAGGCAATTATGTAAAGGCTTTAGGGGGAAAAAATGTTTTTATAAAAAAATTAATTGGATTGCAGTACACAGATTCTTTAAATCTATTTCTTCTGCAATTTCCCTCCTGTACTTTTAAAATAATTTCTTTCTGACCTATTTCAGACCTGTATATATGAAGATGTTTTATATTTGACCAGCCGTGAAATATCCCCCTATAGACAGAGTTATCTTTCCTTTCTATCTTAATGGAATTTTCCACGGCCCATCGAAATCTCATGATTTCAATAATTTGAAATATCAGGGTGTGCTACTAACCACTGCAGCTGAAAAAGTATTAGGCCCGGTTTCCTTCTCAGCAAAACCTTTATCAGGACTCCTCATCATTCCCCTCTTTTGACCCATATCAGCCATGATTTATTAAAGTTGACATGCAGGGAGTCAATATCTTCATAAACATCTATATATTTTTCAGCTTTCATCCATCAGACCTATCTAAGTAGACAGAGACTTGCTAAACCATTATCCTGGAAGTTCATTTCTTTTGCCCAACTAACTAGAAGTAATTAATTAAGAAAGAGTGAAAGCGAAGTGTTCGTTATAGTCCTTAGAAAGTAGAGAGACTTCTTTGCACGTTTGCGCAAGTTGTATGAATTACTGATATTTATGGAGCAATCAATAAATAAGGTAATACTGTAAATGAATGTTGAAGTGAAAATTAATTAAGAATTTACATGCTGAGTAATTATGAGTCACACACAGTAAAAAAAGAGAGAGGTGTTTTGGAAAATGAATGCATTTTAGGTCATAAGTGTTAGTTAATGACACTCTCAGGTTGACAGAATGGCAGAGGAGGATAATCTTTTTCTTTTGATGAGATCAGACAAAAATAGACTTTTGAAATACATCATTGAGTGAATTAATGTGAAAGAAAGCTAGTAAAAGTGTATTTACATGGGGCTTTAAGTATATTCCTTCTGCATCAATTGGCTTCAGAGAAAAAAACAAAATACGTAAGCGGCCAAGGAATTTTTGTACTTTCGGAATTACAGCCAGCAGAACTTCCACTTCAAATGAAATTGGATTAGAAAAGCACTTGACAGATAGAGAGTCTTGGAGCAGGTTTCGGAATCGCTTTGATTAGATTGGCAGAATAGAATTTGGGAAAGAATTCCCTATTGTTAAGGAACCAAAACATTACAAAAATGTACAATCATGAACACACAGGGATGGAACTTAAAAAGTTGGCAATGGCTGTTCCGCACTTACATACATGTAACTTCCTGAAAGTTGTTGAAGAGTAGAAGTTAAAAGCAATGCTTTTGTGGTATACATTAGAAAATGGAATATTGTTCAGCAGTTATTTTTAAGAGTGCACTATTTCCTCTATAGATCTGTTTGCCCCTGCAGTCTGAGTGAGGAATTTTAAAGTTTTCCAATAATTAAGATATTTTGGTCAATTTTTTCGAGGCAGGTCATTTTACCAGACATAGACCACTTACAAGTATGGCACCACAAATCTGTTAATTTAGCATTAATTATGAAGTTTTTAAACAATCAATAGATAGACTTTGACTTTTATTAAAAAAAGAATTACATACTGCTATTGTTGAAAAAAGTGTGGAGGTCTGTTTTGAAAAAGTTTAAATTTCATGTACAGTAACAGTCTTTCCATGTCAAATGCAAATAGATCTTGATTGCATGAAAAAAAAACTATCATAATCTTTAAACTTATTGATTTAAAAGACCATGTGTACATAGTTTTTTCATATTATTAGAAAATTGTAAAATCCAATTGTAGGTCGTGTTTGCTCTGTTTACTTTTCATGTTTGCAAACGGACATAAACTCCCTTTTATACTGACAACACTGGTCAAACACTCTGTCTGTTTAGACCAGCTGTTTTTATAGGACTAGGGACCTTGGAAGTTGTTTATAAATTTAAAAATCTTTTGATGGAGCCAACGCATAAAGAAGATTTGAGGGAGAACACGGGAACAAAACAAACAAGGCACTATTTAATTTCTGTAGAAAATTACTGTTTAATTTTTATATTACACCACCAGTAATTGATATATAACTGTGGGTCAAGTAGGAATAGGCTCTATAAATATTGATTACATTTTATCTTGTTAGGAAATAATGAATGGATGGTAATCCGAGGCTGTTAGAATTGAAATAGGATCTATGCTCTTACAAGCACAACAGGTACCAAGAATTAAACTGTTCGGATCTGTATTGTGTCATCTTCAAAGAATACAATATTAATCACCAAATAAAAATTTAATGTAGGGCTGGTATCGGAGTGTGAAGTTTCAAGGGTTACAGTCTATTGTTTTTCCTGAAATGGAGATCCACTGCATGGAACAGATAGTTCATGTTGTGAGCTTATCAGAAGGCAGCCATCATGAATCATGTTCCGCGTCCAATAAATTCACATATTATCTATTTTTACAAGACGAAAGTATCACCTTGTGACCAGACAATGACTATTGAAAAGAAATAAAATACAGCAAACCACCCCATTTTCCCATTGTTTAATGAACTGTTGCTGGGATGAAAACTCGATAGCTTTTGCAGAGTCTTGATAACCTCCTTAGCAAGATGATGAAAGGGATAAGACAAATATTGCGTAATCGGGACCAGGAATAGAAAGGTTGGACCATCTGATAAATGGTGTATATTTCTGTGTCAGAGTATGCAGAAATGCTACACCTGTTAGATCTTTATTGCATTTTAAAATTTGATTTTTCAAAAATTTATCAGTCAAGCAACAATAAAATATTTCTGTCTTCATTTTTATCAATTCTATGTATGAATCTCCATGTGGATTTTAGGGATACCAGATAGTTCTTATTTTAGGTATAGACATTAAAGAGGGTGGGGAGGAATTTTTAATTTATCTTTATAGGATATTGATCAAATCATTTCTCATTTGGACAGCACATAAAATATTTCATTAAGGAACACTAAAAAAATGAATTTTTGAATTCATACATCTGGATTACAGGAATTAATGACATAGTGTAATTTGGGAATTGTCACATCAGAGCAAGAAGAAAAATGATTGTTCCACACTGTGAAATAATGCATTTGTCAAATGTAACTTTTAACGGCACTCATGGGAATCAGAGATAAAATGTTCAAAGAGATAAAAAATGAGGATTTGGGTGCCTAGAGACAATATATTATATGGCCAAAAGCAGGGTGGAATCGGGGAAGAATTCATGCATGGGACATGAGAGAATATTTGGTTGATGAGAAATCTATAGAATGATGTATTTCTAGAAATCAGTTTGTACATGTATCAGTTGATCATTCTATGAAAAGCAACAGGTGATGACCATTATAGGATGTAAGTACAAAAGAGTTCCATATGTATCTCGGTAACGCTTTATCCTACATAAAATGCGTAGACAATAGAGTGTTGCTATTATAGGCAACACAGTATTGACTTATTGCTGTTTTTTAATTTCTTCAACAATGAGGCGGAGATGGGGGATGATATTATTCCTGAGAGTATGGAACATCGGTAATCATATAGCGGCTAATGAGGTGTTAATTTCATTTACTTTTTCCTCCTTTCACAAATATATTGAATGGGAAATCAATTGTAACTCACCGTACCACTAGCAGTGCCTTGCTCTCATTTTATCCGAGAATGGTTAAAAATTACAGAGCAAATAAAATAATTTTACAGTTTTAATGGTATAGCAAATAGGTATGATTAAATATTGTGTAACTTTGAAATTATCTTTCACAGAGATTGACCACAATTAAAAGATAATGCCTTTCCTAGCATGATATTTATTGTGTTTAGAAATAAAAGAATTATTCTTCAATGACTGGGGGGATTTTTAAGAGTTAATTTATGACAGATAAAATTTTGTGAGCCTAATTGCTATTGTAAACAACAGCGCAATTAGTTGTAAATAGATACAACAGATCTTCCCAGGTATGTTGAAAGGGGACCATCCGAGGGGGTGTTATTATGAAAGGCGGCAAATAAAAAACGGATAATTTTCCTTCATCATTATTTTATAATATTTCAAACAATTACCCTTCAAAGTTTAATCTCTAAATCCTTGCAGATTTAAACAATTGACAACTATTTTGTTCGATTCTGTGGCCAGGAAGCAGAAACCTGGGGGGAGAAAAGTGATATGCTTAAATTCGGATCCATAGGGTACATTTAAAGTGCTTTTTCTGCACATATTTTCAGTTTCACGACATAATGAAATCATTGACATTTTTTTGATACACCTGTGGTCATTTGGAAACGGGTTATTACCTCAGTTAACAACAGTGAAGAAAGGTAATTTGTACCTGATAATGTACCTTAGTAATGTATATTTCACACTCAAAGAGAACCCCCGATAATCTGAATGTTAAATTTGTGGCCATGAAAATTTTCCCATTCTTGAAGCATAAGTCACTTTTTTGAGGGCAGAGAATAATATATCAATCATGATTGTGCATGGATATCAAAATTTAGTGGATTGGAAGTTTTATATATTTAATTATTAAGCAAATATTTAAAAGAAAAATATATCAATAGGTAAATATTAATGATATTTGTATAGTTCATTTAGCCTGAATTATTTGAAAATCATTAAATATTACTTATATAGAATTGAGATTTAAATGTCAAGAGGATATATTTATTTTTATACATTTCAAATCTTGGCATATTTTAATCTATTCCAATGTCTCGTAATTTAGAAGTCCCCCATGTTCTAATACTTTAAAAAGGGAAAAATGAAAATATTTAGACAAGGTTTTTTTTCCTTTTTAAACATATGTCTATGTGGAAGAAGTTTTTTTCATAATCTGATTAAACCAAAATTTGGAAAAAGAATGGGCAGAAAATCCCCTATTTGTTTGGTGATTTTGTTTAGATCATATCAGTTTGAATTTCATTGTTCATAGGAGTAGATTAGACATTTTCCTGCCCATGCAGACTCCATGGGACTTTTGTATGAAAATATTTATGTTTGATAAATGTTGGATAGTATTCAAGCTATTACAATATAGCTAGTCAAAATAATGGAGGTCTGTTTTTGGATAGTCTCCTCAATTATTTCAAATTGGGTAGAAAAATAATCTAACAAAGTTTTCTTTTCATTTTCTCATGATTGTCAAAAACAAGACTACAAAGAAACTTGAATTACCAATTTAGAGAATTTCCAGCTATCTCTTAATAAATCAGTTCTATAAATATTTTTATTTTGTTATTTCACATTCAGGGGATATCATACCACTTTAAAGATTTGGGGTTTGCTTTTGTCAGAAAAATTCTTAATACTTGCAATGAAAATTAAGCTGCAAAATATAAATTATTGAAACTTTTTGAAAAAAATGAAAGTTGATAAAATGTTTTATGAAAATCGATGCGTTCTTTGTAGCTGAAATGCAGAAGTTTTTATCAGGCCAAATTACAGTTAAGAAAATTTACTGCAAATGTGGTGGTGGTCTACATTTTTTTCCCTCAAAAGTTTGCTTTTACCTGTAAATGTGTGTCTTGTGCCTTACATAAGGCCCATCAGTACTAAGGTGATAATTCATGAATGGAGCTCTATGTTTCCTTAATTCTCCCTGTCATTATCTCCCCATTTTCCCAGCAGGAGTTGCTCCCCTTGAGGTCCCAGAAGTTGTGTCACCTTAATCTACTGCCTTTCACTATCTTATCATTCCTTGTCATCAGCTGATTGTGGAGATGATAAAGATATTTGTCTTTGTCAATTTGAAGTTGCCCAGGTAGTTTTTTTGAGAGCTAATTGATAGCTATAGAAAGCAGAGAGGGTCCCTTTTAAGATATTTTAGATAAAAAGCACAAAGTTAAGGATTCTTCAAGCCAGAGTTTAGTTATATCATAATATGATAAATATAGTGAACCCACAGAGAAGAACAAATTAGCCTTCTGTTAAAGTTTGCTTTGCTAATTTGACAGTTGAGTGGAACTACAATCATGCATGCCTGATCACATATGACCTCACCTGGTAGGCCCCTGTTTAAGGTGCACGGCAGTGCAATGAATTAATAGGTAGATCTCTGCTCATCTCTAAACATGATTGGCAGGCCCAAGAACAGATGGTAAATTGCGCTCACCTTTGATGAAACCAACAGATACCTTTCAATAAACAGGCAGGAACTGTTTTATCTCGGCTGATTTATGCAGTCAACAAAAAGTATTGAAAAGCCTGTGATAAATTGTATGTTACATGCCCTATGCACGCATCTTTTGGGCTTCAGCATCAAGCTTAAAATATCTGAGCTATTCTGCTGTGTAACAGAGTTTATATAAAATGCCTGATGGCTAGAAATACCTGTGAAAAAAGTGTAACAGACGGTGAGGCAATCAATAAATTGTTCCATTGCATATATAGCAATTTTTTTTTAAAAAAAGTCAAGAGTTTAAAAACTCTCTCTTTCACAATATATTGAATCTGTTTTAGATGTATAAAGAAATGCTTGGAGTTTGATAGAGGGGCCCTTAGTAAATTCTCTCGATACTTGAAGTGACAGTAATTATGATAAACTATACTTTTACTTTTTTTCGAGATGACAAATGTGGGGTTTCAGTTCCCAGAAGGGACAATTTACTATAGAAACCTGGATACTCGTTTTACTTTCTCCTCTTAGAAAATGGAGAAAAGCATTGAAATTTTTCAATTGTGCACCTTGACAGGGTCATGGTTCTGTCTAACAACAGGTGTATGCACTGAAGACCTGAAGATAGATTTCTGAACATACTCCACCCCCTCCTTAAAGAGTTTTTGATGGATCTCTTGCAGTGACACACAGTCATCATTACAACTAAATGGAGGTCCGTTTATTTTTGCTCAAGTTTTTTTGATTTTTTTTTTCTCAATGAAAAATTGCATGGTGAGGAATTTTATTAAATAGTTGAAGATTTGAGATTAGAACATTGGTCTGGTTTTATTTCTCCAGACATGAACTTTGTTGACTTTGCCTGCAAGTTTATATTTCCTGAATGTGTGAGAGAATTTTTTTTCCGTTCAATAAAAGTGAAGACGCATTGACAGCCCTTCTTGAAGAGACTTAACCTGAATTTTCTCCGTCAAGGGGAGGGATCAATCACTTCTTGCTGATATGCTATCTTCATGGCATTGAAAACCACAGAGATAATCCCCCTGCTCACTCTTTAATCGGTACATCATCCAGATTCATTTTACTTCTAATTATTCTTTTTTACTCTTGCATTTGATCCCGTTCTTACCACAGCCTTAACTCGTCTTCAAAGTTCTGATCCCAATTTATGCAAGTGGGTACTTTAAAATATCAAAAAGTCTGCCTGCCCTTCTTAGTCATGGCTGTTGTTCTTGGTGCACAAGGAATTTAGAGTGCATTTGGGAATGTACCTCCAGTTGAACTCTGTAAAAAATGAGCCGAATCATAAACTTAAAGTTTGAAATTGAAACAAACATGGTAAAATCGTAAATAATTTTCTAACTAGTTCAGAATTCTGTTCTTCGGTTTAGCAGACTAAAGATGAAAACTTTACCAAAAATTTATTTCAACAAATGGATTAATAATTAAGTTGTGAAATGTAGGGTGTAATAAAACCATTAAACTAAATGGTTAGTGACATGCTTTTAAAGGCAGTGTATATTTCAGAATACCGTTGTCAGGTGCACAATACCCAGTCATTTCTCAAATGGCTCGGGTATCTGATTTTCCATATCAGGCTTATTTATATGGTGTTCCCGATCAGATTTCATATTCCGATAAAGTTTGCAGATGATTGGGAATTAGGTGGCATATCACTTAGGTGGCAATTATTAATTAGTAAATAAAAATAGGACTTGAAGATGTTATCCATTTGCAGGTGTGGAGTTTATGTAGGTGCATGTGAAGAAATACTGGGAAATAAGTTTAAGTACAATTGTAAAATTTTATATTAAAATGTAATCAAAATATAATTTGGAGCGAATATATACTTATTAAAACTCAATATAATGTCATCTTTAGGGCCTGGGAGTTAATTTCCTCTTGCATACTTTGCATGCTCCATGTGAAATTTTTTCAAAAGCTCTGATAAGACTCTTTTTATCTAGCAGCAAATTCCTTTCAAATGTATATGAAATGCATATTTTTCATATTGAAGTTTTAGATTCGAACCAAATGTCAGCTGACTTGTTGGTGGCTGGCGCCAGGTTGTCATTGAGAAAGATTGGCCTTTGATTTCAGATACAAGGGAAAAAATCTCCCCAAAAAACAGAGATCAATGATGTTCATGTACCTTCAAGAGTTTTCAGCTTGTCAGGGGAAAATCTAAATTGGAATTTAACAAGAACTCTTGGGAGAAGGAGGAGGAAATGGCTGTTTTTTGAGGCAGGAACTACACCCCCCTTCACTGGAGGTACAAAGAGGAGAGTTCAGCAGTTGTGCTTTGCCTTGTGTGCATCACTGAGGAACCATCACTACTTTGTCTTTTGAAAATTTGTTACATGGTGGGATCGTTTTTGGTAATCGACTTTTTTTTTTGAAGTGGTCTTCTATGATAAATGAAATTGGTTTTATGGAGTGCGCCAAGTTTCCTCAGAGTTGAATTTGTTTTGAAATGAAATTGGAAAGATAGGGTTGTCACTGAGAAGGTAACAGCACTTGGCAGTTGTTTGTGTCCAGCCCTTGTACAGGTGTCCATGTTTGGAACATTAAAATTTTTGCTGATATGAGTTATCAGGGGTCTTGATATTTCTGTCATGAGCTAATCTGCTAAAGAGTCTTAATCATTCAGATCAAACTCTCTGGTAACCTAGATGAGGTAACAGTCTTCAAATGACATCTCCATGGTAACAGGGTCTACATGTAGCATGTAGAAAAATTAATTAGGAACCAAATTAGAATATGACAAGGAGTGATAATATAGTAGACTTCTTGATTAGAAATTATTGTGAAAAAAAATTAATTCTTCCGAGAGACGCGTCATTGATTATAGTTTGACCATACAGGAGAGATGTCATTTTGTTGAAGCAGATGTAGATGGCTTTTTATTGTTGCATTAGACAGAGAAATTCTGATGATCCCAAAGAATCAGATTATTGAACACAGAGAGCCTGTCATGCACACACTAAAGCCTTGCACAATCATCTGAGTGGCAAAGTGTCATTCCCGCTAGACCACTAGAAAACCTAGTCTCCGACCATAACAGATCAAATAATGCTACCCTAGGTACTGGCTCATCTAATTAGGTGTTGCCATTCTCTCTTATGGCCTGGCTCGCAAAGGTGTGAATACATCAGAAATATTGAACAGACTGTGATGGATGGAAACATTTCTGTGGCTGCTTGGAATAGGTTTTTATGCCAAAGCTGTCTCTAGTTTCTATCACATCATTGAGAGGTATCAGATAGATAGGAGAGTTCATTTCTAGTGCCACACACATGAAACTTTATCATGGATGAATTGATTATGAAGTGAGCTCAGATTTTTAATAAAAATATTGCATGTTTAGCACAGCAGGTGTTGTTTCATTCAGCACTGCATTAAAGCCAGTGCTATGTTTCTCTCTTGTCTAATATACATCAATTGGTATTAATAGTGATCTCTTGAACATTCATCATTAATTAATTTGTTTAACTTAATGAAGAATGTCCTTTATGATACAATGCATCCTTTCACTTCTTTCCAACAGAAGTGTTGCTAAATGAAGAAGTTTGTGGAAAAACAGCTCAAATCCTATTAGGTGCATGACTACCTCATGGGGACAGATCAAAGAGATACAGAGTTATTCCTCCTGATCATTACATCACTAACTCCCCAGTTAGACATAATTACATCACATGGGAGGAATGGGGTCAAAATGGGGAGGATATCTCCCCTTTGAAGATCCATTTCTTCCTCTGTAAAGTCATTGTGGTTGGTGTCTGCTCTTTTTCAATTTGTATGTCAACCTTTTTCTTCTGATTAACTCCTTTCTCTATAAAATTTTCTATATCTCTGATTGCTGTACTCCATTAATTGTGAACTATAAGCACCACCCTTATGCAGTCTTTTGATTCAGAAATGGGATTCCTGGCATAAGATTCTTTGGCCCTGTCTTCTCCAATCCTCTCTCAATACTCTTGGTGCCCTGTACTTCATTTGTATTTGGAATACCAGAATCCAATACAGATTACCCAGTAATTGTTAGAAGACATCTATTCAATTACTTCTGTACATTTTGCCATGATAGCCTTTGTTCAAGGTCCAAGAAATGAAGGGATGGTGCTAATTTTGAATGAATTCCTAAGCTCTGTCTTCAACATTGCCAATCATCAAGAGCAGGGCTTTGGAACTGATTGATACCATTTACAGTAGCTGCATTTAGAAACTTGTGTAATGGAACAGAAACACCCTGGCCATATGTAATGTATCTATGATCTTGTATTTGATGGTCAGCGAAACCCTGGTTTGCATATTGATCAGATATGTTTTGGAATCTTACAATGATAAAAAGCTTTTGATATAATCACAAAGCAAAGCTACCCAATCTGATAGCCATTATCAAATCTTTTACAAAGGAAAGCCAGAAAGTGAAAAGGGTGTTCCTCTGACCACGAAACCTGGAGACCATCTTGCCACCATGTTGTCAGGGGGTCATTATGACTAAATTAGCTGCTCCTGGTCAGTGTACATCAGTTGATAAGCCAAATGGACTTCAAGTGTAAACAGTGACAGATTTGTAAACAATATGTTTCAATGGTAATTACCCACAGTTGTATAGTTTGGGAAAAAGGGGTCATAGGTTGCGTCGCTGATGATCACCATCATCTGTTTGGAATGAGTTTTTTGTCACTTTAGCAATCTATTGTGGATGGTTTACCATGGGGTCAAGAGCAAATATATGACATTGGGTCACCAAGAAATTGGTTTCTGTTATGCATTGTATATGAGATCCTTATGCTCTCATTGAAATGTTTGGCAAAAGATTGAACAGTGGGCAACAGAAAAAAGAATATCCATTTCTCTGAAAGGCCTGATAGCCATTGCATATTAGCATGTGTTTGTTATACTGAGATAATAGAACACAAGAAAAAGCAGGGAGAGTTTACAGAAGTTGAAGCCATGGAATGTTTGTCCAAGGCAGGCTAGACAGGAAAAAACACAGAGAGCATGGGTCAATCTGGCAGACAAGGAGAAAAATTACACTGACATGAAATGTATATAGGTTTGATTAAACTTCCCCATTAATGGCTAATTTAGATATGACAGGTATGCAGTCTAGGCATTGGGCACCAGATGGGGCCGTGAAACTAATGTTAGTTCTATACTTTTCTGTCTGCCATGTAATTTTGGCTTTCATTTAAATAAAAAGATAAGAAGTCAAAAGTCAAGACAAAATTGTGTTATTTCCAGTTGGGGGGAATTTATTTGGAAAGTATAGATGATCAAGTTCACTTACTATATCTGAATGGGTGTATGAATCAGCTAGTTTGTTCAAGAGGCAATTTTTTTTTACTTACATATTTGCAAGCAATCTATAAATTACAAATCTCTCTCTTATCAGGAGTTTTCTTTAACAATAAATGATCAGGGTAAACAGATCAGTTTGTTGTAACAAGGCACCCCATTGGTTGTAACATTCAACTGAAGTAGCAGATGGAATGCAGCTCCATCTTTATCTTTTCTAAACTTTGTAAGGGGAGATAATTCAAGTTGTTGCACAAGGTCAATAGCTTAATACTTCATTCACTTCCTGATGTATTTTTTAAGAGGGGAGATAAGTTGTAAACATTAAATATGAATTTTCATTTCTTTGTGAAAGAAAATATGACAACTTTACAGTAAAATTAGAATTTTACTGGTTTTACTTATTAGAAATAGGTTTACAGTCTGCTAAGGACTTGTATATTTCCCAAGAATTTTATGCATGTGTATTTTCAGCATTTAAAAGATCTTGAACAGCACATATTGGTGGAATTGTGATAGTTATTTGGCCCATCTTCAGGGTGAATGAGCTGGCTGGAAAATAAACACTTTTTCAAGAATGAAAGATAAACTTGATTTACCCTTAGTTTTTCCTGCATATTACAAAAAATGAATTGATACCATTACAATGAACCATGGTTGTGTTCAAGAATCTAACCCATTCTATATCTCCTAATTAATTCAATTCATTTAATTAATGATTTAAACCTGCGATTAAGTTGATAGCGTGGAATTGGGACCTCCCTCAGTATAGAATCTCTGTCAGGGGGTCAGGTTCTGGTAATGGTACCCCTGATCGTGTAACCCAGGTGGGTATATTCAGATAGTGACCAGATAACGGGCTATTGTATGCGCTAGTGTTTTATGGATAATTAAGACCCAATTTTTACATGACACTAATCCTATCTGCACTTAATCATGATGGATACTTATCACATTATCAGTTTTTATAGGAAACTTCGGAATTTTAGTGGGGGCTGGCAAAAATATCTTGTTTGCTGAAGTCTACCCAAGTGCAATTTGAAAATCTGGCACATCTTCTGGAAATGGGTGTCAAAAATGTTGGAGAAGTTATATTAGCTATGACACTGGTCTTTGTAAGGTTTGAAGGCTAAATTATGAATAATATGGTAACCCTTGTGTTAAGTATTGCCAAGCAATCATTGTGTAGGATTGTATATCGGAACTAGGTCTGGACATAATAGTTTGGGATGGGAGGAAAATTGAAGTAATGAAGAGAAAAGTAATGGGGTGGAAAACTGTAATGTCTGCGAAAAGGATTTTTATAGATTTTTAAAATTGTTTGTCAATCTTTGAAAAAAACCGTAGGTTAGATTCAGCATTGGAGTGTAAATTGTTTGTATAATCAAGATTTCCCATTAGTGATCAATTCCCCAATCGCATTAAATGTTTTAATTGGCAAAAGATTCAAGTAGATACATGGACCCTGATTTACATTTTATTCCCATTCTAGGAAAAACTGTACAATAAAACTGAATTGAATGGGGGTGTGTGTAATTATTTTCCATTAGATGTGCTCTGATCGGAATCTTAACTTACTTATCTGACTACTAAGTGATCCCAGAAGTACATTATAAACACAATTTTAAGTACATCCCAGGATTTGCTTAAGCATTTTATACTTGTGAAATAAAAAAAATATGGACGCTGTTCTCTTTTGATGCAGAATTACCCAGGATTGTCCATCAAAAGAGGCATCATCATTTAATGCTAAAACTTATTGAAGTCACTTTTATTGCTAAATACTTTGTCCCGTAAAAGCTAGATCATGTAGTCCCCTTAAAATGTCTTGATAGGTACTCAGTGTTTCAAAACAACTTTGGTGGCTTTCTGTATTGATAGATTAAATACACTGGCTTTGTATTGTTTAAGATCTCGCAGATTTTTGCAGGTGTTTGACCGCAAGTAGAACTTGTAAAATTACACTATTTGATAGAAAGAATAAGGTGCAAATATCTTCAGAATCTAGATACAGTGTTGATTTATAAGGCTGTCAACTTCCGTTGTTTGAAAGATCTGTTATCCCTACAAGTATCTAGTTTTTTTTAAAAAAATAAACGGTAATCCATCTAACTTTGTGTCCTACTTTGTGTATCAAGAGTGGAAATTTGATCGACAATGAACTTTAAAAAAATATTTTTTCTCAACAAACTTGACGAAGAAAAAATTCAATTAAGAATGACGTTATCAGACGTTAAAATCATTTTGTTATTCAATGATTGTTTTCTTCAAGTTATTTGAGAGGGGTCATATTTTTCCTACAACTATGACTTGCTGACTTTTTGTATATACCCTTTCTTGCAATGGCTAAGCTATAGAATCTAGAAGAGACAAAAGACCTTGTCAACCTTCCATCAGAAAAACAAAAGAACAAGTTACAAAATGCATGGCAAGGTTGGTTAAAGGCTAAGAATTCGGCATACAGAGCATTGAAAACCGTCAATGAAGAAACATAATATACAATGTAAGATAACCATCAGTTATTTTTCGTACAAGTATAAACTTTATATTTCTATATAACCACATTTTAAACTCGTCATTGTTCCCCCTAAATCACAAGTTTTAAAAAAAATCGTTGAGTCAAAGAAATTCCGGTAACTAGTCGAGTCATTGTGTTTAGTCCCCCTAAGCATGTTTCTCTCTGCCTTGTCGATGTCGGTGGTTTTTTCTCGTACTTCTGGACTATTTAAAGCATTCTTGGCAAACTGCTGATAAACTGATACAGATCTTCAAAACATATAAGAATGTAAATTTGTGTGTGCTTTTTGATTCGCAGAAAATATTACAGAAATTAGATATTATAATTTTAACCACAGCAGACCCCTACAATTCATTCTGTTTTTTCGGTTTTTTAACCATGCACATGATTTGATTGAAATGGCTTTATAATGGTGAAATTTGGGAAGATTTCATAATAAAACAGGTGGTATTTTATACACAATATCGGGATCAGGAAAATCATGTTAGTTGTCAAACATCCTAGTGTACACTGATTCACTCTCGCTCGACAAATCTCATCAAATTACCCAGCATCATGCAAACTCTTTTATCCATGAGTGCATCCTGCAGAGAGAAAAAATGAGGAAAACTGAGAAGATTGCAGAGATAGGCTTTGTTTTATTTCCTCTTTGTCTTATTTTTTCTGTCACAGAGAATGATTAGCGCTAAATTAAATGCGTGAAAAAAAATTCCTATTGGAAATGCATCAAAATTAACTCATGAATCAAAATGACATATTGGTAAATATTGGATATTTGTTGTGTATCATATTTCATTGAAATTATTATAACTCTGTTCACTTTTCTTGACAAAAAATCAGCCTGGAGAGGGCTTGTTAATGCAGAATAATTATTGACATTACAGTTTAAGCCTCAGAGTTTCCACAAAAAGAACCAACGCACAAATAGAATCCTTCAGGAAATGTGTATTTAATTCATCGATTTTGATGATACTTGACAAGGAGGTAATTCTTGTCAAGTGGTCATTGCACAGTATGGTCTTTTTTTGTTAACAGAAATGACGTTTACAGATGCCATTTAAAAATTATTTAATGAAATTAACATAGACAGGGTTAATAGGATCTTTTGGATATTCTAAAAATGTACTTTGCAAAAAAACATCCTTTCATCGAAAGTGCAATTGAAAATAGATTTAGAATGTTGTACAAAAGAAATATGTCAGATGATAATAAGGTAATTTTTTGCACTGTACTCTTTTTCTGTACTTGTACTTTAAAGTCTTCTTGATCAGTGGATATACCAGTACATATAAGTCTTACAATTTCAACAATGCTGGGAAATTTTTAAGCAGAAAGTAAATTATGCAACTGATGTAAATCTTTTGAGTGACAATGGCGCTCTCCAGGGTAGGTCAAGGCACTGTTGAGGACCACAATAAATAATTTAAATGGATTTCCTTGCTTGTCATACAATTATGAGTGGACAGTTCCCCTAATAAATAAGATAATTTACCTACTGGTGTAGACATGTTTAAGGTCCAGTCACAAGGTCTGTAACTTCTGTCTTATTGTAAATGCCTTTACCTCTCCACATCTGGGGCAGTAAAAATCTGGGGGCCTTTTTGAAGTGCGACAGGAACAAAGGTGAACAATGGCAAATTTAGAATTTGTATCTTGATAAAATCAGAATTTATGCTTCTCTTTATGGGATATTAACATTAAATGGGTGAAGTTTAAACTGGAATGAAATATAATTATAGAACAGGTGGCTGTATGGCATCAAGGACATCTTTTCTGTAAAGGGAAAACTGATATGGATAGAAATGGAACTGTTGCATGTCAAGGGGTAGTTTGTTCTTGTTTCAAAAATATTTTACCTTTACCCTTACCCCAATGAGAGAGAGAGAGAGAGAGAGAGAGAGAGAAAGAGAGAGAATTAAAATGGGGGCATGAGGACTAGTTAATGACTTTTCAAACTTTCTCAATGTTAACCTAGAGACATGATCAAAGGAAAATCCAAGGAGGAGCTTATAGCAGAAATGTTTGTCTATTATGTGAATTATGTTGATATAAACCCTATCTTCTAAGACAGCACAGATAGCTGGCTTGAACCCATACTCGTGTATTGAGCAAGTGCAATGACTTTTAAATCTAACAATTTGCAAGGTTTAAAAACAAAATTACATGTGTATATAGTTTCATCAAACAACTTTAACATAGAAGCTGAAGAGTAAACAGATCCCAGGTCTATTACAATGATAATATTTTCTTAGTAAACATAATGGTCTGCTGGTTGAATATAGATCACAATTACCTCCCTTTGGGTCAAAATTCTCCTTAAAACTTCAGCTATGACTTAATTGATGTCTTTTCTCATTTAGAAAAGGAAACAAAATAATCTGTCAATTTTTTTTTTTTTGTAATGAAGCATGTATCATAATCCAAGACATGCATAAGCATTCAGAAAGAAACTGGAGATATAATTTGGATAACAATATCATGGCAACTCTTTAGTGTCTTGCTATTAAGGTGGCTCACCCCTCAGAATCTCCAGAGACAGGAGAATCTAATCAAAAACCATAAAAATTAATGGCTAAAAGTGGGTATAAATGTAAGAATTAAATTATATGGAATTATTGCCCATTTATTGACCGAGAGAAGTGTGTAAAATTTTCCTTATTATCTAAAAACACTTGATTGATTAAGGTTCTCCAGACCTTTTCCTTCGTAGCATATTGTTGGCTTTTTCATTTTCATGATAGATGGGTCTCATACATGGGCTATTGGCAGAACCATTCATCAAAGTGTGAACTCTCCGATGGTTTTTGCTAAGGTCGCTCAATTTTCAGGATTTGTCAGGGGAACCATATATCCGTTAATATTCTAACTTATATTTATCATCTATATGATATTCAAGGGTCAAATTGGGGTGTCTTTCTTCCTGAATTTATAATTTGAACAATCTGATTGCAGGAAACAAGAGGTCAAATGAGTGCCTCACTCAGCTTCAAATGGTTAGAATGCATGATTGGAATTTGGTCATTTCTTTGTGGTTCTTTCTTTGTTGTTGTTCCGATTTTTTTTAACACTTTGCGATGAGAGAACACATGGTTTGATTACAGAAAAAAAGAAAGTATACAGGTTGTGGGCCATGTTAAACAGCTGAAACCCAAAAACTACACCGGCTTATTTTTTGGTGGTTCAGACGAGCTGAGAATGAACCAAAGACAAACAAACAAATTCCCAGAGAGTATAAGCAATCACTCAAAAGCAAGTCTTAATTCTTGTGCTTCAAAAATAAATACTCTGGATGATAATGCAAAAACATGTATCACCTAATCAGAATACTTTACATATATTCAAATGATTTATTTTTTAACATATATAGGATAAACGATGTTTTGCAAATGATTAATTCAATGAATTAGCAGATATTTCAAATTGTTCTTTATGAATTAAATAGTCTTGAAAATTGATAGAAATTTTGTTAGTCACTGTGGCTTTAAGGTACCCGGGCCATTAAAAGTTTTATGAACAGGTTGGATGTGAAGAGATTGCTACTGGTCAAGCCTGTTTTCATTTTGCGGGAATCACAAATGGTGGGCTCTATAAACACCACATGGCACTTCATAAAGTTCCCATAAAAATCTGTACTCTTCTACAATCCCTGTGGACCATTTGTAACCACTAGAATGATTTATCTTTAGAGCTGAGTATTGAAAATTTACCTGAATCTGATTGATTGATGTGCATTGTTCAAATCTGACTCAGAAGAAAGGTAGACTGAAGCATTCACTCTAGACATATATTAGGGACATCTTTTTAAAATGCAATATTAGCCTGACATCAAATAAACTATAGGAGCCAATAAAACCATTTGAAATCAAAACGTTTTGTGTTTTAACAGCCATGTGTTAAAACAGAAACTTAAAAAGTGATTCAATTAACAGGTGCTTGAAAATTACCTTAAACAAAAGAGAGTAAAAAATTTCAAGTCCATAAATTTTAAAAATCTCTCAATATTGCAGTCCCTTCAAAGAGTCTTCCAGACATATTAAAACACATAAATGAGGTGTGCAATTGACTAAAATCATAGGATGTATTGTGGATCCACTTTAATTGTTTTGATTAGGAAAAGAAAAAAAAAGGTTTTAGTTCTTTCACCAAAAAAAAATTCTCTTTCATGTTTCATGAGAAACTTTGCAAAATGTATTTTAAGCCTTAGATGTACATATCCACTAGAACAGAATAAAAAGCTGGCAACAAATTTTATTCCTAAGAAATGACACTGTGATTTATGTACAGACAAGCAATAGATTATTTTCACAAGGATGCATGGCCAAGGTATTCCTATAGAAACTGAGACATACTGCATGTACCTGCAGTGTTTGCTTATCTGAAAATCAAACAAAAGACAAACTTTCTCTTTGTAAACTCATCTTTTTTTGGGTTTTGCAGGAAGTAGAAGTGATGGATTAGGGATTAGTGGGGATTTAAATTCTGAGGGGAGGACTTGATGTATGACATCAAGCCTGTCTAAAATTAAAACTCGGGTGTATCTTTAACCATCAATGTAAACAGAAAAAACCCAGGTATATGCTTCTACAAATCTGAGTGAGCACGAGCTATATTTCTTGTCTGATTGAGAGCTTTGGTCTTAGCTCAAGAAAAGGTTGAGGAGTTCTTTTGCTTGGAAACATGCACATCAACAGCTGCAGTAATTTCTCATTGATTGTTAAATAAGCAAAACAAATGAAAACAAACATTGTGTGCATGAGAAGACACTGTTTGAAGCTTGCCAATTTGATGAGCATGAACTGCGAAAAAGAATTTAGTGCAGTGACCCACATTCTTCTTCATTTTCTTAGTCAAAAGCATTCTTTGAAATTGGAGAAAGATATGAGAATTGGGTTTTAAAGGAATATCTCTATTCTTGCTAGCTAGTATCTCTTCCAACCTCAATTCTTCCATTTATCTTGATTACATGTTTTAAGGGATGACTTGGAACATTAGTTATAGAGTGAAAGTAAAGTAGCCAGTTTATCAATGGTATGAACAGAGCAGGTTGATGGAAGTGCTTTTAGCTAAGATGATGGTGATTATATTTATTTTGCCCATGAGAAGAAAATGGTTCTGCATCTCTCATCATCATATTTTCACGACTTGAAAACTAGAGAGTTGTGTTAGTTATTATGGGCAGGGTGGAAAATGCATTGCTGGGTCCAGTGACAGATTGCATTTGATGTATGTAAACATTCTGTTGATTAAGATGTTCCTCTGTAGACAATAGGTTCTCATCAAGAACTTGTATTCATTCAACACACTTGGTTAACAAGAGGCTTAAGATCTCACTGATGGTTTCTCTGATTCCTGCAAATTGTTTCTTTTGTCTTTGTTTTCCAATAAATACAGTAAATACAGTCAAACTTATTTATGACAAACATAGTTGTAGTGAATACCTTGCTTTAATCATGTTTCATGAAATATAACAAATACATTTATTTAGTCAAATGAATTAAAAATCAGTGTATTGGAATCATATGAAAAGAAAGTTTGTAATGAACTTTTAAAATTTCTATCACTTAAATCTGATTAATCATTTGATTAAGATTATATAATTTCTATATGCTTAATTTAAACTTATAATAAACAATATATTTGCTTTTGCAGATTTTTCCTCTGACGCTGCATCTCTTGGAAAGAGCCGCTTTCAGGACATCCCGGCATTTGTAGAGCACCCCAAGGAAGTGGATTATGTAGTTCGGAACAAACGTGCGGAGGTCTCCTGCAAAGCCATCAACGCAGTCCGCATCAACTTCCGCTGCGCTGGAGAGTGGTTGGAACCAACTAGAATGGAGAACATTGTGGACCAGGCAAAAAGCATCAAGATTTTATCAGCCATTGTCCTGGTGGAGAGAGATGATGTGGATGAATACTTTGGTGGAGATTTCTGGTGTGAATGTTTCGCCTACAACACCCTCAGTGGGACTAATGGATTGGGTGGAGTCAAGAGCAAAAAGGGCACAATTAAAATTGCATGTAAGTTTGAAGAGTTAATGCAAAGCATATTTTAAAGACAACTTGGATATTACATGAAATTATCTGCTTGTAATTTCTTAGCACTATTAAATTACAAATTGGATAATATAATTAACTTAATTTTGTGGTAATGCAGTTAAAATTGCAAAATAATCACATTATATTTATTTTTATTTTGAAAATTGAAAATACATGCAAGAGTTCATTTGAAATTGCAGATAATTTGATGATTTGTAAAGTATCTCTCCATGTTATCATTACGAAATGCATAATAAGATACTATTCTCATCAGGAATAATTCTATTCTGTAATATGTCCAACCAATGAAATTATAGAAAACACCTGCTTCTGGGAAAAGAAAATTAACCATAAAGCCACAAGGACAGCAATCAGAAGTCCCCCTAATTATTTTCCCCAAATAAAAATAAACCCCCACCTGCCAGCCAGGGGGGATTAATGGCACGATTTTCTGTAATGTAAACCAGCTCAATCACTTTATGCAGGCTTAAATGGGGAAGTGTGCAGACATTTGATGAAATGTTCCTGGGTGAACTATGCCATGCTGTGGGGGTGTTCCTCTTCACAGCAGGTTGGAAAGAAATTGATTTCAATAAGACTGTGCACACACATTTAAGAGGTTTACTTTAATCCTGCTGAGAAATTGATTTGAAATTTGCTTGATAAACCTCCAAGTTTAAGTTGTAGGTTATCTCCCCTCTATCGGGGATGGATAACATTTTTGAAAGTAATATGATCAAATGTGATAACATGTTCTTGATTGATGCGAATTTTGCCAGAGTGATAAATGCTTATTTATAAACAAAATGTTAAGATTAGCTCAGAAGAGGCGTTTTTTCTGCTTCCTGAGAACAGGTGTGGTTAAAAAATGTAAACAATGGAGTGCAGTAGTGTCATAGATTATTAAAACATGATTGGTTAATCCCTCATGACTTAACTTCTGGAGCTTTTTGAAATGCAGATTCATCAATACAGAAAAACAAGGTTAAAGCAAATTGCCAGTTTCACTCTTGTATCAATACATATATTATGTAATTCATTATGAGAAGAGGATTTCATTATTTTCTACTACTGGATAAAAACAGTCATGACTCCATTGTCTGCATGAGTTTACCATATCTTTGTTCACTATAAAAAGATTACACTGTAACTGTCATATTGTCTGTAACTACTTTTAAGTTACAACTAGTACATTTCATTTTCCAATCTATCAGAACAAAATATAGGAAAATGACTTCCCTAGATTCTAGGATACCCTTTAATATGTAGGATATAACAGTATAAGCATAAACTGAATTATTAAAATGGAGAATCAGTACAGAGTGATAATTTTTACAAAATGAGTTTGACGAATTAAAATCATTAAGTGCACTTTTGTTTAGGCAAGCCTATATAGGCTTGTAAAAAATTCAAAAGTTGTGCATGTAAACTGTCAATTTGAAATGATGGATTGGTATCTGGGAGAGGAGGACAGTGATTGAAGTGGGGGGACTTTGTCACCACCACTTGAGGTCTGTTGACACGGCCTCAACTCATTTGACCACACTAATGATGGATTGCCTGTACCCATTCACTCCTTCTTTGTCAACACTGGAGTTTTTGAAACAAAGGAACTTGTAAGGAAACAATTATCTTTAGTTTCTTTTTCATTGACTAAGGCAGAGTTGGAATAAAATGGATGATGTTTTTGGACTGAAAGGGAGTCACCATTAAAACATTTGGGAGGCATGACTGAAAGGAGATTCATGTATATATTAATTAACCGCAGCGAAAAAAAAAAAAAAAAAACTCAATTACTAGAGCAAAAGAGTGCTTCCAAGCTTTCTTTCATTACACATTGCCATTTTTACGACTTGCAGCTCATAAAACTTTTTGTAACTTCTCTGAACTGGGAACAGTCATAGAAGTGTTGAAACATTTTTCTAACTTCTCTATTAAGGTGATATAAGCCCCCAGTGAAGTATGAATATAAATCATTATCGGGGAAAAGCATAAAATTTCTGTAAGTTGAAAGCCACCTTTTACAATAAAACATATTGGTCTGGTTAGGGAATAGTTCATTCTTGAATTATCGTAACAATGTTTTCAATTTGCAGGCAGTTACAGCTATTGAATTTTTAGATAAACTTCAGTATGGGGTATTGTAATTTATGTTTTTCAAATCCTGCTGTGAGATTATTAACTAAGCATTATGGTTGATTTTTTAATTATCGGGTAATCCCACAGCAGATGCCAGAAGATTTTGTCTACTTTGTGTTTCCTAGCAACTAACTTGATCTGAATCACCAAGATGTTTAAAATTCATTTTAAATCACGGAATCAGAGAGATGATTGTTGGCACATGGTTTTCTTTGACCATCAAATGCTGTATATGTTTCTGAGGGGATTTTCTTCAGATTATATCTGCCTTTCTTCTTTCATCTTTGCCCCCTTTAAAAATGCTAAATATGCCAACGAGAAGACAAAAAAGCATGTTTTTGACACATGCTGTTTCAAGATGTACAGCAGCAGACACTGAAAGAAAAAACAAATGTCCAAAAAGTCTCTTTTGGTCAAAATTTATGAGTAACAAGTATGCTAGCATCAAATTGTTTGGGTTTCTGTATAGGTTGAACTTGGCCATATGGTCATCTGGTTAGGAAGCTGCATGATGGTTCTAGTTCACGCAATGACTACATGTAGTTTGTTGATATGTCTATAATTTGGATATCGTCTATTATTTTCCTTTCTAATACCTTCTTAAAAACTTGGTTTAAAGTGTACTATGAAGTCCACTAGGTAATTAATTTCTGCAAAGTAATACTATATAGTAAAGCTATTAAAAGTACACAACTTCTATGGACATCTTCCAAGGAAAAAACTTCATTATACATTTAACAATTTCACATTCATGACATAGCTGAAGAAGCACGACTCTAAAACAATGCAGAAAATGAAGAAAAGATAAATTTCTAGCGGCTGTATTATATATACTCCATGGATTCATCAGCATTATCATGCAATGTTTTGATGACAGAAGAATATTTGTCTAGATGTCTCAAGCATGTTTTTCTTATCCAACAATAAAGCAAATGGATCCCCTGAAATCTTGCATATGCTGCAATTCCGACACTGCTGATTTATGAAGTCTTTCAGTACTGAGACACTGTTCTGCCTTACTTTTTCTGATTGGCTTGATTATGTCATTCTAAATTTTTTGATGAATCATAAATCATAGCAGGATTTTTGTAATGGCCATTTAAGGTCTCTTGTACATATCTAGTGGATGTTTTTTTATTGTTCAAGAGACAGGAGTTTGGATTTACAATACAATCTGCAAACAAAAATATTCATCTGAAATGCAAATCTTATTTGTATACTAGATCACACAATTTAACATGAGGAATATTGTAGCAATTAAGGTAATCATACTTCTAGAATTCTTGAACTCCAAACATGAACTCGGAGAAAATGCAGGTAGATGATCAGGGAACTTATATTTAGTTTCTATACCTAGGCTAAAAGAACAGGCACAGCATGAACCCAGTTATTTGTAACAGTGGTTTATTTGTTAACTTTGTGGCTCGCTAGATTGATAGTTTGTGAGGAAGGCACTGAAGTGTATGGGAACATCTGTTGAGGCAGGGTGTACCATATGATGAACAGAAGACAGTTACTACAAGATCTGAAGTCTCTGTACTGATGGATGACTTTTGATGCCACCAGGAGGAGAAGCCATATACCTCAACTGCTATCACATCTTTCCCAGAATGGCTGATAATATAAAGCATTGTTGCAATAAGCCACCGAGCAATTAACACCAATATTATTTATGTGTTCCACATACTTTTGAGTTGCTAGCAACAAATGCACACTTGGTACATTTGGGGGGTTCCTTGACTTTGAGGATTTGATAAATTAATCAATCCTCCCTTCCCCCTCACCAAGAAAGTTGCATGTTTTTTCCAATATCACGTTAAAGTAACAAGTCTTCAGTTCTGCCTGTACTTTTACCAGAGACACATTAAAAAGTGTTAGCAGTTTTATGACAAGCAATTATCAGAAACTTACATGGAAAAATAGTTGTTTGGCTGAGGGGAGAAATAGAATGAAAATGATAAATGAATGTTAGCACATGAAGGACATATTTTTTGCCCCTGTTTTCCGTCAAAGACAAGTGACATTAGTGGTTACCAAATTGAAATAAACCAGACAAGAAGTATGTCTAAAGATCGGATTGGCTTTGATCCGTCGTGTTTGTGCCCATGTTCAATATTTGCTGATTCCAGTCAAGAAAAGCCCATCGCTGTAAACGGTAAAAACAATGTCAAATGGAATATCCGGGGTCTGGGTGTATTTATGTGCCCGATTTGCATGTAATTGTTGACTGTTACTGATAACACAGCGTTTATGGTAATTGTGCCAGCGCGTTACCGGTCTGTCATTTTCTCTCTTACACCAATGTGTTACTGTCGATTTTGGTCACACTTTGAAAATGTTGGGCTGGATCATTCGTGATCCCTAATGACTCTAGGTGACATTCCAATAATGTTTTTCTTGAGAAAAATGATCCAAAAAATCATTTATTCACAGATGTTTATGTGTATTGATCGGGAAAAGATGGCAGAAAATTGCTTGAATTAATGTACCCAAAGATGGCACTATTTTTGCTTTGCTTCCGCGGTTGGATGCATGGTATTTTACCAAGCAATTTAATCAATACGACACAAAATCGCAACTTGATCAATGGTAAATATGCTTAAATAGCGTCTTAAAGGGCACACTGGAGCAGAATAAATGCATCTGATATAAACCTCATTAAGAAGAATGATTTTCAATCTAGTTTGATTGAAATCCAATAATAGGATACATTGAATAAGATCTGCTGGTGTATTGGAACAATTTAGCCAGGGAGCAAGTCTTTCATTACATGACAGTGTTTACTCTGCGATGTGTTGCCGTGACCTCTGATTGCATTTAACCATTCTGTCTATTTCCTCTTGTCTCACGCCCAATCTCTGTGTTTAAAAATTTTCTTTCCAAGTAGCACAGGTTATCGAAACTTTAATTTGAAATATGTAAACAATTCATCAAAAAAATTATTTTGAAAAACTTACAGAATTCATGTATTGTTTGATAATTGCTATATCTGACCATTTATATTGCAGTTCTAAAATGCACCTAGTGCTCAGCCCATGGTGCACTTTAATGCTTTCAAATATGACATACAATGATGATAATAGAGAAAATATTTGTAATATTGCTACATGGTTCCAAGAACCACACTTTTAAAAAGTCTGTGTTCGTTAAAGTGAAAAATATACAGTGAACTTGATACAAGAAAGCAACACAATACGGTACATTCATGAACTGGGTGGAACCAGCAATGAAAAGGGATTGAATAACCTTTAATGTTCAAAATACCCTAATTACAACCAAATTTTAATGTGACAAAAATTCAATTTAATATCTGCAGTGTCCATGCATCATTTAGCATCCCTTTAGATGCTATTTTCCTTAAATTTCATACAAGATGTCTTATTCACATTTTTCTGTTTGATTTTGTAATTGCCCCTCAGTGTGTCAAAAGAAATTATTTCTTAATCACCGACTGCAAAAAAAATGTCTTAAAAAGAACCTGGTAGTGTAAGGGTGTCATAAGCACCCTTTGCCTTTGGTGATTTCGACCTTAAAAGAAAATCATCATGGACTTTTCGGAGTAAAGTCATTTGCGAATGTGTCCTAAACAAATAGTTGTGATTATATTCGGAGCTGAAGTTAAAAAAAAAGTTACTAACTGTCTGTTGTATTGCCTTGGCAAGAAATAATTCTGTGCTTGTTCGTGACTTGCACTCTGTTGCAGTTAGTACAGAGAACCTTGTGTAAACAGGGCCTGTCAAAGAATGCTTAGGTGTAGGATAATTGAATCTGTGTATGAAAAAATGTTATTTTAAAGCCCTCCCCCTTATAAATTAAATTCTAATCGATTACTACATTACACAAGAAGATGTTGAACTTAATTTTCACCTTGGCATCGTTTTATGAGTTTACGACAATGCGACAGGTAACGTTCAGTATGTTTCAGTGTTTGCTTAGGTGTAATTTGGAACTGAATTCAAACAGTTGAAGTGCATTCTCTCTACAACCAAAAATTTTATTGCACGCACCTGTTTAAATACAAAAAAAAAAGACTACCACCATTCCAATTTGAATGAGCTGCTATCTATTTTTTGCTGCCTTTCTTTACAGCAAGGTGCAAATTTTGCAATGAACCCTTTTGAATTAATTTTCTCTCTACAGCACTAAATGTCTGCTGAAATGAAAGAGTAGTTTTATTCGTAAAGCAACTGCTACATCTTAGAAATAGCAGAAGAGATCATATATTCTCCTATTTCAAAAATCCTGAAACTCCTCCATTACATGTGTGTGTTATTTTGGGCTATGTCATTGTTGGAAGTTTTTGAAACTGATGATTTCCTTGTCTAGGACCATCAGAAGAAAGATATAAGCAGATTTCCTCCCACGGTCCCAGTCCTTAGAATCTCTCTTGCACGTATCACCCCTAAAAATAATAGGGGGATACTTTAAAGCTCAATGAAATCTCTTTGTAAAACTGAGCTTTGATCAGCTTTGAAACTTTCTAAGCTAGCACTTGTACTGGAATTGTCCTAAATCGATACAAGTATATGAATAGTCAAGACATTATGTTAGTTAAGGATTCTGTGTTAATTATAATGATATCTGTCTTTTATTTTCAGTTTTGAGGAAGAGATTTGAGAGACAGCCATTGTTGACCAGAGCTGAGGTGTCTACTGACACAGAACTGTCCTGTTTACCTCCCCTTGGGGAACCTTTACCAGAGGTAGGTCAATGTACAAAACTACAGTAAAACCTGCTTCTGTCAAAGACACCGATAGTAAAACTTGATTATAGCAAACATACAATGAATTGTGTTATCACTGAAGTGATTTTCATTTCCAGTGTTTTTAAAGTATTTTATATCAGTTTAGGGAAGAAATCTTCTTTTGTCACCAAAATGTTAAAAAAGGAAAGACAGAACAGAACTTTACTGGATATTATGAATGATTGGTTTAGTAAATCTGACTTTCAAGATTTCTGATGATCCTGTGTTTTGTGACATTGTGGTAACTGCCTGTGCAAGACCAATCCAAACTTACAGTATAGACAGATAAATAAGAACTAAAGCAAAGAGCAAAGCATGTTGCTGAATGTTTGATCCAGTAAAAAAGTGCTTGACAACAAGCACCACATGCATGCTAGCAAGTAACCATCTCACTCAGAGATTAAGTGCTATAGGAAAAAGGGTTTGCTGGATTTTTTAGACCCAAAGATTCAATAAGTATGTGTGTGTTAATAATCTTTTAGTTTAAAAAATACATTAGGCCAAATGGAAAAGGAAAATTATGAAAATTTTTGAGTGTGAAGTAGGTAAAATTGACATAAATTACAGAATATCTCTCTTTCCATCTGCATTACATGGGGAGTTTTATGGGTTTTATGCATTAAGTTTTGCATTAGCATATGCACCAGGGTTTGGAAACAATGCTTTTTTTCTTCACATTTTTAGATATAATTTCACCTGTCATCAAGTTTCTTGGGAGTTTTATTATTGAAACACCTGCTGAAGTATATACAATTCCGACAAAATTTCCGAATTAACCAGATTAGTTCAGAGAGCACAAAGGAGCTTTTATGGTCAAAATCTCACAGATATACACGTACATGTTAAAACTCTGTTTACGTAATAGACACTTTGTAAAAAGCCTCTATTAATTGAGTTATGAGAAAGGTTTCCTTAGAACTCTGTATCGCAACATAAGGTTTCTGGTGGATCAAAGCCAGTGTCAAACTTGTTGCCATGTTTGCAGAAGATTACGAATCCCTTTTTGCATCAAGTTTACAGAGCATTGTTTTAGAAACCGGGCTTTCTTTCTAGCATGTATTTTCCTGTGTATAAAAAAGGGTAGGAGGGGAGAGAGAACTGAATTGATTGCTTAATTTATACAACAAGCCTGTGTCATGGATAGAAGGAACCTAAATTAAGTACACCATATTTGTTAGGAATGTGTGTACCAATAAATGCCTTTTAACATTTCATTCATTTAATTATAGCTTTTGAGGTCTTTATAAAATTTTAAAAAAATTGTCATCAAATCATAAAATGAGGCTCCTGTAGAATTGTGTGGTCATATTAAAATTTCTAAAGATATAATAAAAGCTGCAGCAATTTTATAATGCAGTTCAACAAGTAAATTATAGAAAAATGGGTGGCCAGAAATTTTGTCTTTTTGTCTAACTTCAATGAATCGGAAGTCTTGCCCAATCATTTCTGCCAAATAATTGCTTTTATATTGTTGAAATCTTTTTGCCACAGAACCAAACTGTCAGCTAGTATTCATGGATGTGATATAATAATTGGAGGAAGCTGTATTTAACTGTTCTGTTTTCCTTAAATAAAAGCAAATTAGGTTGCTATCAAAAATAAGATGTTCCTTTACATTAAGTTAATTTTCTGTCAGAACCTTTGTGCAATTGCTTCGAAAAGAGTTTAAGCATTTAAAAGTTGACGAAGTACACTATAATTTAATTTCAAATTTTATTTTTTATTTCAATTTTTTGATAGAAAAAAGTCTATCAGACTATTGAACTGAAAAATCATAGTGAATTGAATTCATTTTTTGAAAGTCATATTTTCTAGGGAGTGTTAACATGTTTGAAAATGAAAGATGTCATACAAATGTCATTCCAAAGTAACACTATGACATAAAACTTTTGATCACAGCAGTTCCTTGACAGCCCAAAATATATATAGGCTTAAAATCCCTAACCTCTTGTCAGTGTCTTTTTAAAGTGTCAATATCAAAACAGAATATTTTGGGATAATTTTTTACCTGTTAAAACACTTAACTACCCCACACCTGTTATTACCCCTGTTGACAGGCATCAGGATTTTCCTATCTAACAGTTCGTAATCAAGGTCTGTATTACCCCTAACTTATCACACCCGAGGAACTTGTCATTGCCTTTGTGTGACAAACAGACTTGTGCTTTGAGGGGCACTGATTTTGAATGCGGCAAATATCCGACGCCTACGTGCCACCCAAATGCAGATGGGTATCCTCTGTGAAATACTGTACCGTTTTTTGTCAATTCGTCAAAAATTTGACATGTTCGGCATAAAGGTTTGGGTTCATTCGAGTGTCACTTGTGCATAACTGTTGTTTAGATCTCCCCTTTTTTCTTAGATCGACTGATAGATTTTTTTTTAACAAAACACAGTGGCCGAGAGGTATTTGAGAGAAGGAAATGGGGCGATTGTATTACTGGATATGAAATCGAGCCTTTTTTCACCAGGTCTTGGGTCTTTGAGAATTATGGTATATTGTGTTCTATATGTCAGCTGGGTATTGTAATTTTACACCTGGAAACCTCTGCTAACATCCATGATGGTCCTTCAGACATTCTTTGAGGCCATTTGTTCCTATAGTTAAACATTAAATTTTATCCATTCATCAACAATTTTAATGTTGGGGGATAACATTCATAGCAATTTGTGGTCATTGTGCTGTATTAACTTTAAGATAGGATCAATGATTACCCTCTTTAGCTAAAAAATTGCCCACCTCACTGTCAATTTCTTTTTTCCACATAGCTCTGAAAAAATCTTCTGTTTATTTGATGTTTTATTCTTAGGATTAGTTATTTAGTACTCTTCAAGGAATTTTACAATTTTGTTTTTTAAGCAAATTAGATTTTTCTTAAATCGCTGTGAATTCAAATAAATTCATGAAGCTTTTAACCCTCTGGGGATTGGTATCTAATAAACAGGAAGTGATTTAGATGGAGGTTTTATATGGTGAATTATTGCAAAAAAAAAAAAAAAAGGTTTTCAATTGCAATTTGTAAACTGCAAGCAAATTCTAATGCCTTAAAAATGTGTAGATCAAATGCAATCCACCTGTATCTCAAGATAAAGGGATAGACATTTATATTGCAATTCAACATATCACAGTCAGACCAAGTTTAGAATTAGGTGTTATATTGAAAATTCATTTTTCAAGCTTTGAGAATGATTCACAAATATCATGAAGCATGGTAGAAGTCAATAATTCTTGATATTTCATATACAAAAGCATGGATGATTTGAAAAAAATTAGCAAATTTTTCTTCTCTTCTTTCAGGTGTTTTGGTTGAAGGACAATATTGAGATCAATGTAAAGAATGACGACAACTTCATCATCTCCAGTGAAGGAAACCTCCTCATAAACCAGGCTCGCCTCACTGACAGTGGCAACTACACGTGTGGAGCCAGAAACCTGGTCGCCAAGAGGCTCAGTGAATCGGCACCACTTATTGTTTATGGTAAGGGTCAAGGTCATTTCTTGACAAAAAAAATTTAATATTTTGATTGCAGCCAAATGGGGTTGAATTCCAAGTTAAAAGATTTTTCACTGCATAAAATGAAATAATTGATGCTTTACATGTTGACTATCTTTGAAATGAACATTTTAAAAAAGAAAAGACTATTTGACCTTGCATGGTTTCAAAATAATAAATTTTTATACAGTTTATTTTCCATGAAATATTCTTTGAAATCTGCCACACTCCTTCTGCCAGCTTGTCATGCAATATTTGATTTGTTGACTTCTTCTTTCATTGACTTCTCGTCATATTGGTTTAGGGATCTGCCAGGGAAACTGCAGGATAACCTTTGACCTTAGAAGAAAATAGGTCGTGATGAATGTTTCCTGCCCAAGCCTAAATATTGACAGCTAAAGATAAATATTTTCCTTCACTTTGGCTTTCATTTTAGAACAGATATGAAATGTGTTTTAAGACAATTTTTGATAATGTAAACTTTCTGGGTTAAGTTCACAAGAAGTTGAAATTCTGATTGAAATCATATCCTCAGCAAGTGCTGTATTGTCAGGAACAGAATTTTTGGAAATTTTACTTATGGCCCATTGGCTAACTTTTGGAAAATGACAATGCAGGAATTCCTTGAGATGTAGAGAAATTGCCTTGATGTATTGTATTACATTGGAATGGAGGGCGGGGTTGAAAAAAAAAATGGAAAAAATAACTTTTTAAAAATTTTTCAAGTAAATCATAAACAACTGCCAATAAATTTTAAAAATTCTTTTAATGATGAAGTTGTAAGAATGAATGTCATTTCTCTAACAATACTGTATAATTTATAGGAAGCCATCCATTCATCATATTCTACTACATCATAACACTATCAAAAAGAATGCAAATCAGATTCAATGGAATGTTTGTATCGAAATATCGGCGGGTCACCTTGTGCATTGCAAAGATTGAAGCTGAAAACTTGAAATGTTTTTTCATATTCCATATTTAGAACAATTTCTTTGAATAAAAATAAAAGATTTTAAAAAAGAACCAATGTCATTTGGTGTAAAGAAAACAGACTTTGATTTTTTAATATCCAAAGAAAAAAAATCCATTAAAAAATCAGCATCTTAATGCTTTTGTAAGCTTTCAGATTATGACGCACAATAATGCATGTATCAGAAATGATAATGTATTTAAAATTCTTAAGAGTGAATTGATATTGAAAAGTGGCAAATCTCTGAATGATTTTCCCATAAACAGGGAGGGAAGAAAATGTAATTTCATAATGAAGACCTCAAGTTAAAAAAACCCTGTATTGATAAATGATGAAGATATCCTCATGAATATAAATAGGCTCTCTAACCTCACAGGGACAATAAAATATACGTAATTCCAAAAAAGACCACAAAATTACGTATTCATATTAACACTGCATTTATATTAATGCACCACAGATCAAACTTAATATCCTACTTAAAATTCAACCGAGCCTGCATCTTTATTATCAAAGAAAAATGGATTTTCAAAGATTATCTTTCAATTAAGATTTTTATCTCAAGTAAATGGCGATTTAATTTCGGGAGTTTGAATGGATAAGAAAAGGTTATACTCAGGTGGCGGTAGCTGTGCTCTATGTCTGTAAATATGGACTAATTGCCAGCTGCAGGGATGTATAATTGGGACTGGTATCTCTTCAATGGCTGTAAAAAAGCCTTTGAGCTGAGGGAGAAGTCTTTCTGAAATGTATGATGTTGTCTGGCAGAATAATTGAGTTAAATTGACCCAGTCTTTTTCCACTTTGAGATGGTTAGGTAGAAAGGGTATATGGAACCTTGAAACAGAAACACAGCACTAGTTTCCCTGAATTACACACTAATCTAATATAGAAGCATCATGGCCAAAGAACTTTTACTTATCTCATCAAGGTTGCTCGTAAAATGAAGAGTACATGTACTAAGATAGTACATGTAGTCTTGTATGTCATACATGTGAAGGTCAACCGAGTTCGGAATTGGAAAATATGATCTGATGATATTGGAACTTTTAAGATTAAATTAAGCATTTAATTAACTTGAGAAAATATAAGTTCATCCCTATTGAACAACTTTAATGAATTAAAATTGAAAATTATGGATTTATAGGTCATGGAAGCTGGTCTTCTTGGAGTTCTTGGACAGAGTGCTCGGCTAAGTGTGGCCGAGGAGAACAACGGAGAATGCGATCCTGTACCAATCCATCCCCAGTGAACGGGGGTAAACAGTGTGAAGGGGAGAGCACCAGTTACAATGCCTGCAGCTCCATCTGCCCAGGTGTGTATAAAACAGTTGCCCAATGACACTTTCACTGACTTCAAGTTGTGGAAGAGGGATCATTACTTGTGACTTGTGTCAAGATTGCTTGGTATAATCATGGCATGTTTTTTCTTAATTTGCTGTAGCAGTTGAGCTAGATTTATTTTTTTTTGCAATTTAAATTCGAAAAAAAAGCTCCTGAGAATTAGTTGCACAGTTGTTTAGATTCCTTTAGATAATTGGTGCATGGCCCATGAAGCTGCCACATTAGCTGACAACCAATGAGCAAGGGGCTTTATTGAACCATATGCAGATTTGGGGAGGAAGAAAAATAGTCTTGGAGCCGGCAGTAATTCTTTGTAATTGCCCCTTTTCCCCATCGGAACATTGCCTCATCCTGCAAGTTTTTCTCACGGCTTGTAGCGTAAGGGGGTGATGACTAAGAAAAAGTTTGCATGAGACCAGGCCATTTACATCATGAAGTGAAACAATTGACAACTTGAACACATCATTTTGTCCCATCAGTAATAAAAAAGCTAGAGAAAAAAGTCCCGATATTAATAAAGATCAGTGTAAAAGCTTTAAGTCATGCTTCAAGCACAGGATAAGACGTAAAGCCATTAAAAAGTCGTAGGGACATATTTTCCTTAAGTGGCGGTTATCTCACAGGCTTTGGTCCATTTGATGAAGTTAGGACCATTGTGAAATAGAGCATTCTGAAAAAGATAGGAAGACTTTAGCCTTAAGATCAATCTTAAGCCATTAAGGTCTTCCTGAAATAAATTAACCTCAATCAAGATGTTTATTCTAAGTCCAAGTTGTCATTTTCAATAAAATAGCAAACATTCGAATCTTTTTCCTTTGAATACCGGTAATTGACCAAGTTATAAATTTCCCCTTTTTATGAAAAGTGCACATGATTGTATTTATCAGTTACCCCCATAAACTATAGTTTTATACCTATCTATTGCTGTGCAAAAAAACATAAATTGATCAAATAAAGCTAAATGCTGTTGGAAAGTCGAAGGAGTTAACCTTGATTTGGCCGATATTGATGACATTTTCTGCAATCTTACGGAATGATCTCTGCATTGAATCATTTGAATTCACAAAGAATATTCCTGGAGGCGAAAAACCTCCAAGAATTGGAATTCTAACCACATCATGCTTCATTAATTTATTCATACCCAATCTTTGCTTCCCCGATAGATTAACGGTTCTGTTTTGTTACTGTTTTATCCTTTTGCTAAGGGTGACAGTGTTAATGCTCTGTGCTTATCACTGCACAACGCGAAAAAATATTGTCCAGCTTCATGAGTTTGAGAATTTATTGCATCGGATTTTTTGTAACGATATTGATTTCGTGTCAGGCTGAAAATGAATGATGCTTCTCAGTATTATCAAGTGAATAACTAAAAAGCATGTTACAATTAGCAAAGCTTGCTTAATAGTTTTATCTGAAGAGATTTCGTTGAGATCAAAGTCATAAAATTATATTCGTTTACTGCTGTTTTGTAGCTCCGCATGCAAAGCTTGTTTTATTTGCATTTCGATTAACATGAAATTGTTGTTTTTTGTTACTCAATAACCATGATTTCTATGCTCCATGTTAATTTAATTAATAAAAAAAAGATTCCATTTAATTGATTCTCTCTTATGGCATGCACGCTATATTGATTAGATCAGAAATCATTGTTATTAACACATTAATGTCAACCATTTAATTGTTACATTGTCTCCCCTTAACTGCTAACTTCAGAAAGAGGAGGTAAGAAAGTAGTATGCTTTGATCACATGCTTATATTTAATGTGCTTAATCATTTCTCTTTCAAATAACAATCAGCTGGATTTTGAATAGTATATATAACTATTTTTAGGATGATGTTAGATCTATGATCGATTCAAACTCCAGTTTCCTTCTCTTGTAGTTTAACATTTAAAAGTGAATGTTTCACATAACTTTAAGAATAGGCTTTACTTTTCTATGATTTTTGTTCTATATTGAGTTTTTCTCTTTAGACTGTTGTGAACAAATTTCCATAGCATGAATTATTTCATATTACATACTCTCTAGATACATGCAACTTTCTAGAGAATATTTTGTTTTCTTTGAGTTACAATTATTTGATACTGAGGGCTTTTTCAATCTTATTTGAATGTAATAAATCATGTTGTGATATATAGCTAATTGTGGTTAAAATTCGACAGAAATTTGCCGATTTGCCATTTGTTGTTAATTTGCATGCTTGAATACAAGATTATCATGCTGATGTAAAGAATGAATCTTTAAGAATAGAATTCTGTTTGTTTTTAATCAGTGGATGGAAAATGGAGTGTTTGGACCTCCTGGTCAACCTGCAGCCCCGAGTGTCAGCACCTGAGGAGGAGAGCTTGTGATGACCCTCCCGCACAGAATGGGGGCCGACATTGTGGAGGGAATGACCTAGATTCAGAGAACTGTACTGGAGGACTCTGCAGAGGTAAGAGGGTTTTCCAACAAACAAAAATTTCATCTCTCTGTTGCTGTTCAGTTCTTTGTCAAGAATTTCTTGACTTAAATAATAGGTATTGAATAATTGGATACAATGTATCGTAGCGATGGAAAGTAACTGGTTTTATGCCGTACTTTATGCCTTAAGTGTATTTCCCATTGGAAAACTTTTTTCTCGCGGCCATCGACGTTCAATTGATAACAGGATGTGTCGGGAAGAGACAGTGACTCTTCATGCTGTAACCTTTTGTCTTTTTAATGTCAGCTGCCTGCTGGCTGGATGCGGTGGAAAATCATTAAATACCGCATACAATATTGCAATGTTTATTAATAATCAAAGATTTGGTCTGCGTCAAGTATTGGAATCTACTTACATAACGAAGGTCTCAAGAAATTGATTGGCGAATACATGTATATTTACTTTATCTAGAAAGGTTTCCTCAATTTTTGCTAAACAAAAAGTTTGACTCATGATGATTAAACTTATCTTTAGATTTATTAGAGGTTTTATTTCTCGCACAGATTAACCGTCTAAATTCTCTAGTTTTTCAACTCCCCAAACATCACCTCCCGTGGTATTATTTCCTTGAAGCAAATTTTTATTAGTTGTTGAATGCCAGGGAAAAATGGCTCTGTTCAGGTATAAAAACTGTACCAACCTTTTTGTTGTTAGGAAAAAGCTTCTTGATGGCAAAGAAACATATAGATAGTGTTACAAGATGATGAGCAATTAAGAAATAGGGGTAACTCCTTCCAAAAAACTTGAGGCACTTGCTGAATTAGTGATGTTGCTGCTAATTTAATTTTCCCCCTGGAAGCGAGGAAGGTTTGGGGGGAGATAAAGACCCCCTTCTTGATTTGATGAAATCTCCTCTAACAAAAATGAGTTTGGCATTTATGTATTTTCTTGTCTATGTGGGGCTGATAGGTTTCTAATTAAGCTGAGAAAGAGAATTTTTATCTCTGAATTTTAAATTGACCAGAATGGTTTTAGTTTCAGTGATTCCTAAGGGAATTCCTATAAAGCTGGGTGCTGATACTGTATTTTGTAATTGATGCTTTTGAAAATAATAAATATGTCATGGTATAGTGCTTGTTAAATATAATAAATATATCTCTCTGCAAGAGATTGTTAAAAATAGTATTAAATAAATATGAACAACAGCAGTTGCGGAAAAAATATTGAATGTAGTATGTCTGTACAATTTTCCCTGATCAATGAATGATTTTTGACAAGAATTTTTGTTAATTAAGTTTTCACAGCTAGACTTTTCATAAAGGGTTCCTATATTACTTGTTCCAGTGGATAGGTGTAGTATATTTAGATATGGTAATCGGGAACATCACAGTAAATACTAATTCTGGCCAACTGAGAGAAAAATACATGAAAGCTAGAAAGCCCATTGATTTGTTAACTTAATAGTCTGCAGGCAGGATTTATTAACAAGTTTATCGCAGTATTAGGTTTTAATTTTTCCGGGTATTATGGGTAATCATTCTTTGACAGTTTGAAGCCAAAAAAGCCTAACAGCTTTCACACTCTGAATAATTTTTCTTCAATGTGTTGAAAGATTATATCACAGATATTGGTTGATAAAAAGGGTGGAAGAAGTTAGCCAACAGAAGACAATTTTTCATTCATTAAATAATACTTGACAAAGAGGGAATTTCTGATACATGTAGTTCTAAAAGTACACCAGCCTTTTTTGGTCAGCCAATACTTACAGTGGAATTAAATATTCTGTAAAGTGGTATCTTTTAATTAGCTTTCTTTTGCTCTTTGAAAAAAAAAATATAGTCAGATCAGAAAACACATATCAGTGTATACTTCTTACAATTAAGGTACTTCAGTTGAAATTTAGATATAGCTACATGATGAACCTGTTTTATCGTTTATAGGAAAACGAATAGAGATATTCGGTCCTTCCCCAACTAATCCGACAATTGCAGACGCCGCGAGTCCAGGCAACGGTAAGAGAGAGGTCATGTCCGAGCCTTCCCAGCATGCAGTGTGATAACTTCTAACTCCAAAATAATTCATATTTATTTATACACCTCTGAAACTAATATAAAAAAGCTTGATTTATTTCAATATCCAGATATGCAGATCATGACCAAGATATTGGAAGTGCATAGAACTAATATATAATTTTTAACGGAACTAACCTCACAATGTGTACGTATAATCTATTTGGAGAAGAGAAATTTTAACAGGAATTTTAATGCACATTTTAAAGTAAATGGATCTGATAAGGGGCAAATATGAAAAATTTGTCAATTCCAAGGGGAGAAGAGAAAAAACAAACTTGTCAAATCCATTTTTGCAGGAACGAGATTAGTAGAGACATTTTTCTGCCACATTTTTAACCTGTTTGAAATGTCTTATTGAGAGAAATGGGTGCAAAAGAAAAAAAATATATATATTAAATTCGCACATGGTACCTATCGGAGAGATCCACGAATCAATACTAATTTTGTATATTGCATGCTAAACCAGTGCTGGTGTAACGAGAAGCTAAGAATTAACAAGGTCCCCAAAGGTACAAAGATTCCCTGGGCTAATGAAAAAAAAAGTGTTGATTGGGACGAGAGAGGTTGATTAATTAATGGGTATGTGTGGCTTTACATCACGACTGTTTTTCTCTAAGCACAGAATATGTCCATCATAGTTCAAGGTTTTTAGTTCTCTTTTTTGCAATGTGGATGTCCTTTGTTGGCTAGACTTGGAATTTGATGGTTTACTAGTCCATCATTTCATACATTGCTGGTTGCACATGTTGACGACAGAAGGACTCCCATTATTACACACAAGATGTAAAAGCTAGCTCTGTAAAGTGAAAACCCATGTAGGTAGTTAAAGTTTACTGACATTTATGGGATCCTCAGCGGACCCCCTGGGCAAAGAAGGAATTCCACCCTCCTGTGTGGTCATATTTTTTATCATAATAGATGTGTTGTACAAGAAATAAAGACAAATACTTTGTTATTTAGTATAAATTATTTTTACAACCTTTTTTGATAGATTCTCTGTAGCGCTTGATTCTTTATAGTCAAATCTTTTGTGCATGTTTTGATTAGTTCTGATAATTAGCAATATCTTTTAATTGACATGACCTCTTCTGCCCTTGTGGACCCGTATTTTTAGAAGCTTGTTATAGACATAGGTATAGATCTATTCTCTTTTTGCTTTAGAAGTCACATATTTTGAACATCATAGAATTAGAAAAAAATTGTATGATAAATAGAATTTTTAGAAAAATAGTGAATTGAACTGGAATGAACCTTGCTTGTAATTTCCAATTTCTGACTCATAAACACTTCATGTGAGTGTAAACTTTTTTATGACTTCATGATTGGGGAATAAAAACTCTCAATAAATCATCAATATGTTATGGTCCATTCCCTCCATTTCCATCTGGTCAGTCGGAGGGAGTCATTATTTGCTGTCTTGTGACACCGATATTTATTACCCCCTGTGCTAAAGGTACCAATTTTCCACCATGTCTGATGGCCCTGTGATGAATTAAATGTCAACTTTTCTGCTTGTTTTGTCCTCCACATTGCAAAGGGTCAGAGGGTTTTCTAGCAGCAGCTTGACTTCAACATTTATATGACTGGTTGAAGGTTGGCATTGCTATGGCAATGGCTCTGCATGGAATCTGCTGCCATTACTTGTATATGCAGAATTCCTGAAAATTAATGTTTTGCTCATACATCATGTACATATGTTTATATGTTGATTAATAATGTTACAAAGCATTGTTTTTTGACAGATGGCTTATTGCAAGCAGAGGTGGCAAAAAGTAACCAGCATTTGTCCTTGTATTGTCTTGTCAGTATGAAAAGCATAACAATAGATAAATCTGTCTTTACAGGTCAAGGAATTGGGAGGGAGGACTTGGATCATGGAATTGTTGGACAGAATCCAGAGGGACAGAAAGAACCATCCAGAGAAGGTAAAAGTCAAATCCAAGTACATTGTATACCATAAAAATAAATCCAAATCCCAACCTTTCTGATAAAATCCCAGCATAAAAATCCCAATCATACGCGGTACCATAAAAATCCCAATCCTAACCTTACTGGTAAAATTCAAGTACCGTAAAAATCCCAATCCCAACCTTTCTGGTAAGATACAAATAACGTAAAAATCCCAATCCCAACCTTTCTGGTAAGATACAAATAACGTAAAAATCCCAATTCCAACCTTTCTGGTAATTTAAGATACAGATAACGTAAAAATCCCAATCCCAACCTTTCTGGTCTACTGCAACAGCCAGGTGGTCTGAGATATACCAAGAATGTTAGCTGGAAAATTCTTCCAGAGATGTGAATTGTCATCTCTTTTTATGTTAATTAATGAGACAGCAGATGACGTATAATTTTTACAGTTTTATTTTGGAATCCCTGTTTTTGCAAGGCACTAGGATGAACCATTGCTCTTAACCTGTCAAGAGTTATAATGAGGCGTTTTGTCATTCAAAAAACTTTATGTACAAAATAGTTTACTATTGTCAGCAAAATTCTGATGAAAAAAAAAATTCAGAATCTTCAGATTATATTTTGTTCTTTGAGCTATATTATCTTAAAACTGCATGTTTCAACAGAGGGTAAATCAAGGGTGACATAATCTAAGGAATCAAGAGCCATATATATCAATTCTTCTAATCTTCGAATTTCAACTCTACTGTCTTTAGAATTTCAAGGATTTTTATGTTTGAAATATTTTCGCTGATAAAATAAAACAAATTTGCTTGATTTATTGTTGAAAATTGATTTGGCAGAAAAGAAAGAAAATTGTATTTTGCGAGACAAATTTTTCACTTATCATTAGCCAAGAAAAATGATCTCTCTGATCATGCATGTATCTTTTCATTGCCCTTATCTTCTGTATATATTAACTGTTTGTTCTTTCACATGCTTTTTCATCTGTGAATGCTGAGAATAGAAAAATGCAGAAATTAGATAATTCAAGTGGAGACAATCCAGAGCAGAACTATCGGAATGTCAATCTTTTATAAGCTATAACTTGTCAAAATGACAGCCTGAGATATTGTTAGAGGAAAACAATGTGTTGGCTTGCCTCTCTTCTTTATTAAGAAAGAATTATATTGAAGAAAAGATTCAAGAAGAATTTTAATCATGTCCATAAATCGGAAGGAACTGTATAAAAACAACACATAAATATGATTTTCAATAGATAAACAGTCTGATTCCTCATTCAAGTCACATGTTGCAGATTTTGCAAAATCAAATAAAACTCTACAAGAAAATCTCTAGCATTAAGATAAAATGTCATTGACTGTTTTTATTTTTCAAATATCTTTTTATTTGAGTTTCTTGGAGAGAAAAAAATCAGAAATAAAAACAATTTTTGTTAATCCGGACAGTTGTTTTACCCCCACCTGTTCCAATATATTGTTTTATCATATCATGTTGTCTAAGAAACTAATGGATTTGTCTGTTTGGATTTTTTTCGGGTTAGATAAAAGCCAATCAAACATTTCCTGCTATTTCCCCCCACCCTGTAAAGTGATCTCAGAATACATGACATCTATATCACCCATCTCAAATAAATCTGTAAATTTCAAACAATTTTATGCACCAATTTATGCATAAATTTCAAAACAAAACCCCAAACTAATTTCTTTAATGTTTTCCAGAATTTATTGTTAAAACCCCCTCAATATTTTTCACGATTTAAAAAAAAGAATTTTGGTTAAAAAATGTCATTGATGGCAGTGCAGAGTGTTTGGATGGATTGCGAGTGGTTAAGTTTTGATTTTGACAGAGATGAATAATGGTTGTAGTGTTTCCATCTAGAACAATACAAAAACACAACTTTCATGTCTCATTAAGTAATTACAGCTAATAAGAGGCTTTTTTAGTGGGTCATAAAATAGACATCTACTCTTTCTTAGTCTTGTCTACATCAGTCATGTGACCACTTTACAAGCCAGCTGCAAATCTGTTACAAGCTACAGGACCACCCAGCACATATGTCAAAAGCGGCATGTCGCATACTTACATTTGTATGACATATCTTTTACTTGGAAAAAAAAGTTTTCAGATATGCTGAATAATAGTTGAAAAAAAAAATTGTCACAAATTTATACTTCTTCTTTCACGTGAATGTTTGTAAATCAAAACTCATATTTATTAAGACAAAGTCAACTAATTAAAATAGTTATTTGTTGAAATGAAAAATATATCGATATTTCTTATGTATTTTTTAGCAACAAACACATCCAACAACAATGACACCCTGATTATGATCATCGGACTCTGTGTTGCTGTCGTTGTCTTCGTAGTTGTCATTGCCATCGTTGTTTTCCTGCTGAGAAGAAAATATCAAAACCAAGGTATATATATGTAACACTTAGCAAGAATTTGAGTTCTAGGAACCTTTTATTTATGTGTATGCAATGGTACTTGCAACAAAAGAAATCAAAACTCAGTAAATCAACTCGAGTGCTCTCAAGCTTTCTGAAAAAAAATTCTGTAAGTGTGGGCTCTCCTTTTATTCTTGTATTCTTCAGATGAGAGAATTCTTTGTAATAAAAGTCTTAAATCCTTTGGAGAAACTAGGGAGAAAAGTGTCGGAATTCATTAGTATTTCCTTTGGTTGAAGGGTCTGGAATATGAGTATTTTAAACTGAACTGAAAGGACAAAATCGTTTGGCATTATGAAATAGAATTCCCATAACATTGATGCATATAAGTTGAACAGGCTGGCCTTCATAGTTTTATTGGGTCTGGGGATTAAGACCACTATCGGGTTGGAATAATAATCACAGTTAATTTTAAATGGTTAATTCTAGGTCTTCTTTCTATTCAGCAGACTTAACTTGACTCCCTCTTTTAAGATGAATATGAAATTTCATATTTTTGGTAGCTACTTCTCAGATCAATTCATCCCACGATTCCATTCAAGTATCTTTCCAAAACTTTAGCCCTTTTATACTTTAGGACAGATATGAAATTTCAATAGGTCTGCTTTCCTTTTCATAACAAATATAAATCAAAATGTTTACTTCTAAAGTACTCTGGCAAAAGTTATTATTTAATGTTTGTCTGTATTCCGTAATATTTTTTCCTCAAAACAATTTGTTTTTTGAAAAAAAAATTATGGGAGCCAGTGGAAACATGGATCTTTATAAATTGATTAATTGTTGTTTTATAAGTTTGTCACAGTGTAATGAAAAGACAAGTATATTCTTTAAAGAAATTCTTCAACATACACAATTTCATAAGAACTTATGGTAAATAAGTCTGCATGACAGAAAAAAAAGGTGAATGATGGACTTTGTTGTTAATTACTCGTTTCATTTGGAACACTTACATCTTACTTTACGTCTCAATTCTGTAACTAACAGTTAGAATTCTTGCATAAAAATATGTTAGAAATTTACTCCTGGAGCAGCAGTACATTGCACACCTATTTGAAACTCAAGTTCCATTAAATATGAAAATACATTAAAACATGTTTATAGCAGTTGTTTATACATTGAATACCTGGATATAGTGACGTCATATTTTGTCATGGGAAAAAATGAAAGAAATTGGGCTATATACGAGTCCATTAGCTACTTGTAAATGTTAGAAAATTTAAACATTTCAGCAATGCACCCTCATATTCACACTCTCTAATTTATGTTCAAGAAAATTATATCTATTAATTAATACTTTATAATGATAAGTGATATATAAGTAATGCACATCTAAAAGGTAGACTATAAATGGATAATATTCACATTTTGAAGGCTCTAATGAAGTGAGATATTCATTAGCCTCCCGTGTTAGGCAAGGTGTGTGTGCTTCATCAATTTTTCAAATGATAGAAAGGCTAAATGACAGTCAAGTTTAGCCATTATCAGAGGGAACATCATTAATTCATATATAGGTGAGAAAGCTGAACTATTCATCACACAAACTCTATGGAAGCTGATATCAGATGAAAGTTTCCTTCAAGGCCTTACACTGACCAATGAGTAAACTAAAGAGTTTTACTGATGCATATTGGCAGGGCTAAACACACACCTGTGCTTCTCAAGTATAGAAAATGACAGAAGACAGAAATAAAAATGCTGGGTTTTATCAAAGGAGACTTTTATATGCATGTTTTGACTTATAAAAGCAATGTATACATCCATCAGAAATAATGAGAGCTAAAATAGCACTATATACTAAAACTTATCTGGGAGTTTTTATGGTCTTGAAAATTGACTTTAATAGTAATGTCACTGTTTATCTTTTACCAATAGATCCATCATGTAAAAGGTTCATGGGGTGTCTTTCCATAAATGGATGGAATGTATTGAATTTTATTTCACCTGCATCAATTCTTCAAACTATAAAAAATAGTGTGTAAAAATAAATGTAACAGGGATTGTCTGTTTTATTTAGAAAATGGCTTTTAGGACTAAATGATGTACTAGTTGGTATTCAGCAATAAAAACTTTATTACTTGTGGGAAAAAATTGTGATTTCTTTTTGATTAATTTAAGTGATGCTTTTTTTTTAGGTTACCTTGCAGGAAATATTCCTACCCTGAGCAATAATGGCGAGAAAAAGAACAAGACAGGACAAGGTAGAGATCTCTCAATTTAGCTAGTATACCGGAAAATAAACCACATTATAGACACAAACTGGATGCCCAAAGGAAAATCAAAAGATTATCGCAGTCAAATATTACTTTTGCAGTGTTTAAAGACACTAATTATGCATTGACAATTCATTTTGATTCAAGTAAAATTATGTTATATCACTTGTACACTCATCAGTAACTAAAAATGGAAAAAAAATCTAACAAACTGTGGTGGTATATATCTCCGAATTGCTACTTGTTTATCTTTTCCATCGAATTTAAAATTCAGTGATTATAAAACGATGACAAGTCGCTCTCATCTATCAAAATGTGAGGAGGGAAATTATAAACCCTTTAACTAGATATGATAATACACCATGAACAAAAAGAAGCAAGCCAGGTGGAAAACAATCCACCTTATACAGGTGTTTCGATCTATCACAATGCGCAGGTAAACACACGAAAAATACGTCAGGTACGGGGATCATTTACATCTTGTGTCTGGGTGAAGCAATAAAAATCGTATGAGCAGCAAGTCTGTAACTGAATAAAAACAATTTTTTGCCAGAGAGAATTGAAAGATTATACAAAGAATTATTTGTTATATCACTGCTCGTAACCTCTGAACAGTGTCTTAAAAATTTCACTGGGTCGTGAAATGAGGTGTGAATTGCAGTATAGGATTTTGTGCAAGGTGATTCCAGATAAATGTTTATGAAGATATTTTTTGGTTGTAACGCCTGTTTAGAAAAGGTGTTGAAATGGGTATCTGTCTTGTCCATTCGTGATAAAATAGTGAACATGAAAGCGGTTAGGTGATAATTAACTTATATCTGTGTGCTATTATATTGATTCAGAGTTGTCATTCTTCAATCATAATCCAAATTACCTCTGGGTACCTTTATTTTGTAATCATGGTTTCCATAACAACAATATGGCCCCGCGCTAGTGTGACACTATTTGTTACTATAGAGATCTCAATGACACCACCTGGCTATATCTTTTTAATATCGGTATTGACATAACTAAAATCAGGATGTTTTTCTTGCACAAAATACATAAACCAATCCTACAAAATAAGCCCCCATAAAATATCCTTCCTAAAAAGATATTACTTTTAAGTTCTAAATCTTTGTTGCATCTGTAATTTATGAAGTGGATTCTGTTCAGACATTTTCTTTATTTGTTTTGCCAAATAATTACCTCTCATCTTTGTTTTTCTACATCATCCCAAGAACATTGAAGAAAATAGATGCCAAAAAAACATTGCTTTGTCACAAATTGTTCCTCATATTCTTTTGTGTTATTTTTAGATATGATGTCAGTACAGCCAGACCTGACCCAGCAGGTGGTGGTTTTCCCACACCACAGTGCCTCCCCGAGTCCCTCGGTGGACACACCCAACAACAACTACCCCCCAGTTGAAAACATCTACGACAAACCAGATGTGGGATTACCCATCTATTCTGATCACAGACTTTCCAATGGATCCGTGCCCAATAGATCCTCCCCCGAGCTGCCTCCACCCAACACTCCCCTAGGAATGAGTATGGGACCCCCTACCCCACCTAATGTGATGGAGAGACAGTCTATGTCTCTCCATCAGTTGCCAGCCAATGCGGACTCAGAGGCCGTGACTTGGGGGTCATTCAATCACACTGGGGGCAAATTGGTTCTACCCGAGTCATGTAAGTTTTGGTGCAAACATCCCATTTTCACAGCATTGAAGTTGGCAATTAGATGCTTTAAAAATCTTGAACTTCATAATTATGCTTTGGCAAGCAATAGCATACTGCTATATATATGTGACACTGAACTGACCTTCCCCTGTGACAATAGTAGTCATTTAGGTATAAGCTTTTACTATAGTAAATTTTTCAAAAATAAAATTATGATTGTTGCCTCTTTAAGGTGTATGTATGACCATTCCTGAAGGTGCTATAAAGAAAGGCCATGAAGCAGAGCTGTATTTGGGAGTGTGGAGGGATGACACCAACAGACCCAAGATCTCAGGTGGGTATAGCAAAATGAATCAAAGCTTCAGAATTTTCTCACATTGTAAAGTTGTGCCATTATCTGTAAATCTAGCAAGATGTTGAAAACACTGTTGATTTCCAGAAGTGCCTATTTCACTCTTAAGTACCAATATATAAACCTTCATCAGAATTCTCATAAATTTCAAGATCCTTTGCCGCTGCTTTATCAGATGTGCACCTGTGCTTTTTATGTAAACAATGCACAATTTATTTACCGCCAAATTCATTACAATTGCTGCGTTATATATAGATTTTTATATTTCAAAGATTGGAAATGAAACATATGTTGGAGCTCCTTTAATCAAATATCTCATTTCAAGGATTTTTTGAGAACATTTTCAATGACAAAGTCTCAAAGCTCGGCTTGCACTTTGCAGGTGCTTGTAAAGAACCCCCCTCTGTTTTGTTGAACAAGAGGCAAAGTGCACTCAATAAAAAAGGAGACATTTTCCATAGGGACGTCCAAAAATGGACACAATGGGAAATCTTTTCTTTGATTTTGAAAAAAAAATAAACTGACAATGACATTTTAGCACTTGTCAGTGCTGTTAAATGGTGTAGGTGTATGACAAATCTCACAAAAGATCCGTCTTTCTTGCTCTACTTGTCTGAAAGCGCAGGACTCATTTGGTGGTATTTTGAGATCTTAGCGTTTAATTTCTGTAATATCATTATCAGGATTTATGAGTATAAAATTTAGAATGAATGGAAAAGATTTTCACTGATTAGAACAAGAGTTCAAAAGATCAGTGGCTCAAGAACAAAGTAATTTAAGAAAAATTTTTTAGTCTTCATAATCTGATATTTTGGAGCAAAAAAATATGATAATCTAGCTGTAAAAATAATCCCAAATCTAATGTGACAAAATTTTTTGTTCAAATTTCATGATATAAATTTTGTCATGCCTGGGAAAGCAATGGTTAGATTTTTCAGTTTTGCAGACCTTTGGCTGAAATATGAAAGAAAGCATTGTGCTCTTATCAGAATCTCATTTCAATCTAGTTACTAAATTTAAGTCTATTCTAAAACATGTACCGGGGTAGGTGACACTGCTACATATTGTTTGTCTGTTTACAGAAAGGGGTTTTCCTACAGCGCCTAAGCAAATATTGCCAAGTTACAGCTATTGCTTTACAGAAAAATAATAAAAGCAGTCATGAATGTTGTAATCTTTGCATTTTTGCAGCCTTAAATTTTAAAAAAAAGAACAAAAAACGCTGAGATGTCCCATGGGTTTGTCATATTTTATGGCTTTTTAAAATGATAAAAAAAAAAAATCCCATTTCCTCTTGGCACTCAGAGGAAGGCATTCTGGAGCAGGGGTCTGGATAATGTTGATTATATATAGCGTTCTTTCATGCAATGGTGAATTATCTCATTGCATCACTTTGTGATAAGCTTTGTAAAGAAGGCAGGTATAACACAGACCTCATCCAAAGTTGAAAATGATATACAGTTGGAGATGAACACATAGAGATATGTAAAGTAGATTAGTACTGATAATCTCTCTGCAGACATTTTTGACACTATAATGGTTCTGGGTCAGCAGTCTACGGTACAGCTGTTCAAAATAACTAAAACATAAATGATTTTAATCAAACATTATGTAACTTTAATTTCAGATGGACAGACCATTGTTAGCCCAGTTATAGTGTGTGGGCCTAACTTGCCCGGAATCCTGATGAAGCCCATTATTTTGTCCTTCCATCACTGTGCCAGTATGAGGCAGGGTGGCTGGATGCTTTCTCTATATAACAGTGATACACAACCAGAAGAGGCACCTTGCTGGCAGGTAGGTCATTATAGGTGGGGACCAAAAATTGAGAATACCCTCACCCCCACCCTCATCCCTAGACAGCGGCCCCACCCCCACTGCATTTTCAGTTTATTCACTCACTTTATCAAGAGTTCCCAGTGACTGAGTACCAGTTATGATAGAATGGAAAGAAATTAAGTTATTAGCCTTAAATCAACTTTTAATGCTTCTACATGCAGGCATGTTCAAGATCTAAAAGTTACTTGCTGATAATATAGGTATAAAAGTGACTAGCAAGACACCTTAGTAATTTGGATATATGACTTGTGTTGACCTACAGACCACAAATATGTTACCATAACTCATTTAATTTGTAGGGGTCTTGACCTTGTGGTCAAGTTGATGTGTATTTCATTAAGCATGAAATTTGATTGGCAAAGGCAGTCATATTTCTATGATAATTTTTGCAGAATGGCAAGAAGTCAAAGTGATATAAGAAGACAGACTACTAAAATTTACAGATAACAGCAGACATAATTTTTTTATCCAGACAATAAATTCAAGTCTGTCTGTCTTACAAATAGTATATTGCAAAGTTCGCAGTATATGATAATTCCAACCTGTATCTAGAAGACATTCAACATACCAGTACTTATAAATTTTTATCAGTCAGTTGTAAAGGTATAGAGAATTATGGGTAAAGTTTGAATTTCGATCCAATTTTATGCATCAAAGTCTGTTGTAGAGGATTCAATGAAAAAAATCTTTTTCTTTTGTCTTGGTTGTAACCAACACATACCTTGTTTCATAAAAAAATTCTTGCTTTTGTAATTGGCTTTGTATCAAAGTGGGATATTGAATCGTAACAAAAAGCGCAATACAGAACATGTGAGAAAAGCCTTTTTTTTCATACAGGATGAAACAGATACAGTGTTGATAGACAACAGATGGCACTAAAGCACAACTTCCTGTTGTCATTTGCATCAATCTTACATTCCCTGCAACCTTTGATAAATATTTATATAATGTTATTGGCAGGTCTTGCTCTGGATCGAAGACTGGCAATTTGGGTTTTTCGGCAAAAATATTAATAAAAATCAAAGCGTAATTTGACATAGATTTAGCATGAATTTTTTTTTTTTAGGTTGAATTTTTGCTAGTTTCTGGAATTCTACACACAATTGTCTATCATTCTGTCACTATATAGGAGCTAGCTACAGATCATAAAAAGATCTTTTGACATTGTGAGTGTTGATAAGATATATATTTTCTGGAGGGAAAAAAGTTTCTTTTCACACTCAAGGAGAAGTTGAAACTGGTAGATAAATTGTTTTTTCTGGGTCAGACAATGAGAGAAAATAAGCGAAAATTTGATCGGAGAGATGAGGTCAGGCTGATTTCATTGATAGTTAATGTAGGGATAGGGTTTCCTTTCTTTCCTGGAAGGTGCAGTAAATGTCCACTCAAGGAATCGGCATTATGACATTAGGTTGTAGATAGGAGAAAGATGAGATGTAGTCTGGGAATGGGAATATTGTCAGATTGGTCTGTTTGTGGTTAACATGGTATCATTTATCCCATAATTCATCAATAAAAACGGACATGTCGGAGTGACCCTATACCTCCCCTGGCAGATCTTGTGGGAAGTGTTTCTGCAGAAAATACTGTATGATTTATAGCAGGGCATGGAGGGATTGGTTAATAGCCCAACCTGTCCAGACACTCAGTCCTATCCATTTACATTTGTCATTTGTGGTCATTTCTAATTATTAATAATTATTCTGATATCATTCCGATCTGTCATAAAATCCAAATGGCTGTTTCTTTTTCTCAGAAAATGGTGACCCTAGGACAAGAGACGATAAACACTCAAGTGTATGCCCAACTCGACCCCAACCAGTGCCACATCATGACAGAACACATGCAGTGGTACACGCTGATAGGAGAGGCGGTGCCTGGTGGAAGGCCGGTCAAGATTCTGCGCCTGGCGGCCTTTGCCTCCAACACTCCCCCCTCTGTAGACTTCAGTATACGGGTCTATGTTGTGGAGGATACCCATGATGCCTTAGAGGTAGAATATGCAATGGCTTGTACCAATTATTATTAATTTTGGAAAAATCTGATTTTTTAAAAACATAATGCAGCATAAATAATTATAAAAATCACGCATTTTTATTTTAAATTAAACAAAAGGTTAAATATAATTCATAATCTGGACAGATAGGTGTTAGTAGAAACCATACCAAGAATGATAAGATATTTTTTAAAATTAAATTATGAAAATGATTACAATTGTATGTAAATTGTAATTGTAACTTATTGTAACAATTTGTAATTGTAATTGTAGGGAGTAATGCAGGAGGAGAGAAAGTTTGGAGGCAGGTTATTAGAGAAGCCAAAGCAGATTCCATTCCAAGATGGTGGACACAACTTGTGTCTTACAATAGAGGAGTTGACCCCAGGCTGGAGGAGTAAACTGGCAGCCAACTACCAGGTAAATAATGTAATAAATGTAATGATCATTATACCAGAGGAGCAAGTAAATGTAAAAATCATTGTACCAGGGGAACAGGTACATGTAACTGTAAATGTAATAGTTATGAATATCCTTGCACAAGAGTCAACTACAAGGTAACTATTAATGTACTTATTACAGCAGAAAACTATTTATGTAATCATGTAAAATTTATTACACCAGAGGGACAGGTAACTATTATTGTAATTATGTAAAAACTATCAACCATGACTTTTTCTTTTCACCTTTTTATTATTAAATCTAGGACAGTTAAGAGAATCCTTTTGTATTCGACAGACATTTCGATAAAGAAATGTAGGTTATTCAATTAAAAAAGGGAAATTTAAGCCAGACCAAACACAGAATATAAAATTACCAAAGAGTATACATTTCTATAGGATTAGACGAAAGGTTATTCAGTTACGTAAAATGCTCTGTAATTTTTATCTGTCTGAACAAATATTGTGATTGGCCTCTGAAAATTGGTCAAAAAAGGTCAAGAAATGTTATGCCAGTGTCAATATAAGATATCAAAAGTAAGGCTTTAACAAAAGTATCAAATTAAGGTTGAGGAAAACATTGAAATATAACACATAATAAATAAATTTATAGTTTTTATACCCCCCGCAAACGAAGTTTAGGGGGGGTATATTGGAATCACCATGTCCGTCTGTCCGTCTGTCCGTCTGTCTGTCTGTCTGTAGACGAGATTTTGTCCGGACCATTACTCAGAAAACTATTGGAAGGATTTGTCTGAAAATTTGTACGCATATTATTCACCATATGAAGTTGTGCACCTGATATTTTCATCTTGATTCCATTATTATTTTGAATTTTACAGGTGTTTTTTCATTTTTATTTTGTGGTTTTTTCTGGACCGTTTCTCAGAAACTATTGCAAGGATTAATCTGAAAATTTTACACTTATTTTTCACCAGATGAAGGTGTGCACCTGGAATTTTCAACTCTTTTTGTTAATTTTTTTGCATTTTACAGGTTTTATTTTTTATTTTAATTGACTTGTTCATTTTGGGCTCATGTATAAGGTTTGAGATATAGAATCTAGAATATCTGTTCAAAAATACTACAGCTTAAAACTACTCATAAAAACTTAAAAAAAAGAAACATCATCAAGTGTTAAAAACAGTTTTTACATTGCACAGAAGATAATGTAATTTCATTTGTCTCTTGGGAATAATGACTGGACATGCATCCAGTTAAAGATAAATTAATGAGTTTGTTGTTGGAAGTTGTTAAGGCATATCTCTTATCAAGCGTGTGTGTTATCTAATCTCCAGGGAATAAGGCACAAGAATTAAAGATCTCTCTTCTCTTATTCTCTTAACTGTAATTTATTGTCTGTCAAAGCACTTCATTACTGGATGACCAGCTCTTTATTTTCAAAATGCATTTCAAATTGATATATCAAGATTAATTTGATTTTGTATTATGGTTTTTTTTTAACAATCAGTTTGCAGAGTGACGTAACACATAATTGCAATATATTTTTTTAATGCAGAAATAAAAAAAAATAAAATGAAAAAATAAAAAAAAAATGTTACAGTGGGATTACAATGTATTAGTATTGATGTTTCATTTGGTTGCACCTTTGTTTCATTCATTAAGAAACATGATGAGCAATTATATTTCACTGCAAATTTTTGTAAGTAAATTGTGAACACCTCTAGATCCATAAAGTATTTTTGAATTGGCACCTTCTCTGAAAAACCCAGCGGGGGGTATTTGTCCCTATTGGACAGTTCTAGTTAATATGAAAGACAGTCTATAGGAGGATGCTTTTATTCAATGATAGAAATTACATGAATCCATTCATATTAAAAAACAAATTAGTTTTCTGAAATTTCTATTAACAAACAATGCAACCCCCTCCCCCAACCGCATCTCAGAGTCAACAAAACCACATGAATAGCATTTTAAACCAACAAATGGACACCCTTTAAAATCAATTTGATATTTATGAAGTGCTCTATGTTTGGGTGTAAACAGTTTATCCCTGGGGACATTAATCTGCTGAATTCCCCCTTTTGTAGCACATGACAGCACACTTAAAAGGAATCCTGCTTTTATGGACATTTTTGTCTGCTTGAATTAAGGCCAAGTGATGGCCTGCCCCACCCCCCTCCCACATTTATCGCTTGATGCACATGTCCACTAAATAAGCTAGGGGGAATGTAAAAAGAACAGATTGCCCCATTAGTCCCAAGGTTTGTATGTAATGGGACTGCCCACTCTTGCAAATATTTGCAAGTGACGGGTGATAGTCTCTGTCTTCAATTAAGAGATGGAGTACAAATGTGATTGGGGCCGAGGACTTCTTCATAATTGATAATTATTGTCACTGAGTTCGATATGCTTGAAAGTCTCACACTTCCCAGAAATGAGAGAGGAAATTATGACAGATATTCTATTCTCATTGATTTCGGTGCAATTACAAACGTGTCAGAAGTGATCGGAGCTCTCGGAAATATGTTACAAAATACAGTGATAGGGAACTAGGATGTATTTGAATCTAAGTTCTGACACCTATAATCAGAAACGACCGCGTCACATAGTTGTCCTGTCATTTCCATGTCATTTCAGCAGCCTCCCAAAAAACATTAGCTTATACATTTGTAATTAGATTATGTTTCATAGCTTTTATGATATTTACATTGAAATAAACTAAGGGTCGTATAATTCTCACCAATATCTGTAATTATTCTCAAGTCCAAATGAAGCGATATTGATTTATATTATCACATTAGATGTGATTGTCAATTGCCCCGTTCATTGCTTCTTCAGAAACAGACAATAGAAATTGTAGCAAAATTATGGATTAGTAAACTTATAATTAGCAGAGCAATCGTCTCAAAAGGGGGGAAGTTGCAGTATCACATGAACAATAGAAATTGGCCATTACTATGCACAGCAGTCAGAGAAACAATTCAAGATTTTATCTCGGTATCTCATTTAGTTGGTCATGAATATTGAATAAGAAGACAGGATATAATAATTGGCCTTCATAAAGCCCCCAGAACAAAAGCTATAATTACAGATTTTAGAAAAATAAGGGTTTTTAATAAGTTTCGAATCTAATGATTGAAATCAGTTGGGGGGATTTAAACTAGAGGGGGATCAAACATTTGCACAAGGGGTGTAATCTGAAAGGAAAAGTTCATTTCTATTAGTATTAATACATCTACTGGTACTGTCTTATGTACACCCATTAGCACCCACCTTTTTATTCATTAGAAAAAGAAAAAAATTAATTTAATTTTCTGAGTTTTTATTCATCTTTAGACAAAAATATATATGGGAAATAAAGATATATCCATGTTGAATTTCCTCAATTTATATAAACTCATGTTCCAGAAATGAAATATCTTATTTTGAATTTGTGGTTTTGATAACAAAGAATATTGTCTGATGAATGACGGTTTAAGACTTGTGAAGGTTACGTCTGCCTCATTAAAGGGCAATCACTCCATCATTTATCTTGGTCACCCCGAGACAATGTCCTGTGAAGGTGACACAGCAATAGTCCGCTAATTCTGTGCTAACCTCCAAACGTATAGGACAAACATTCGCAAAACGTCAAATTACCTTTGTGTTAATATCTGCTAGAAAAACATACAAGTGCCAAAATGTCTGCAGTCAGGAATGTTTCAAGTCTGGAAATGTATTTAAAAATAACAGAGGACTCTAATTACAATCATAATCAAAAAATTTGGTTTCTTTTTAAAATCCATTCAGTGCTTATGACGCCATTTATCTTATTGCAGGTGGGAGAAAATTAACAATTCAATTCGAAAAAAAAATATTCCAAATTTTTCTTTTTAAGTACATGTAATATTGCGTGAAAATTTAAATGAATTTAATAAAAACAATAGGGGGAAAAAATGCGTATTGATTAATGACGCGACACATTTCAGCTGCCTATTGTTACAGGCATGTCTGAGCATGCAGACTGCATTTCTTATTCCCTGATCCATGTTTCGAGACAGATGCAGCAGTACATGTGACCTTATAAACGCTCAATTGATTATGATTTATGCCCTTTGTGCTTTGTTCAATCCAATTTTCAACTTCAAGGAAAAAGTTTTTCATTTCTTTGTTTGGAAGCAGTTGGTGCAAAAGATGAAGGCCCCTATGATTAATGATGGTAAATTTTTATGAAAAGAAATAAATATGTCATATATGCAGTCTGAATGTAATTTGAATGTCCATGCCTAATTTCATGTTTCTTGACATATTTATAATGCAGTTGTCACACGGACCATTGGTGTAATTAGACACAATCAAAAGTCAAAGGCAAAACACAGAGAGCTATCGTGCAAAGGAAATTTAGGCTATTGATATAATAGCATAAAGCAGTCTTTATAATTTTTGAAAGAAAAAAATGAAAATTATCAAATTATTGGATCAATTAAACTCAATATGGACTTCAATTTCATTTCACTTTTTGGAAACTTTAAATTTTAATGATGTATTCCAAATTTCGAGCATGGCACAGATAGTGTATCAAGGTTTCCAGTGTCCTGCTACAAGAAAAAAGTTTGTCATTTTATATTGGATATAAAGAACTTCAAATTGTACAAAATTAGGATAATTGTTTGGAAAAATAAGCCTTTTCAAATCTAAATGTCCTACTAGATCACCCTTAATCTATTGGGAAAATTGGATCAAGTCTGTTTTTTATGAGAGAAGTATCTATTTATCTGTCAGGTGACTGTCCTCTTTTTAGCAGATGTAACAGTATACCAGCTCCCTACAGCAAGTTATATCAGTAGTCAAATCTCAACAGATAATCCCTTACCAATATCTCTCTTTCAATCCAATAATTTCTTTTCCCCCAATTTACTTGATGATATGTTTTTCACTGTATAAATACCAAAAGATAGTTCAGATAAGCTTGAATTGGTCATAATGAAATTCAAAACCTAAAATTAACATTCAAATTTGAGACAACTAGCCAAGTCCATAACCTTTATATCTATGAGGGTTTTTTTTCTACTACATGGCCTTGAAAGAATGTTAAATTTATAGCTCATGTGAGCTTTACTGATCAAAATTTGTCCATTGTCTGTCACCGTCATAATAGTCATATTTGGGGGGGGGGACTTATATTTTCACATTTTCATCTTCTCCGGAACCACTGGGCCAATTTCATCCAAACAAAGCATCCTTGATCAAATATGCTGCTCTTTGTTTAAAAATTTCACTTTTTTTTACCTTCAATTACAGGAGATTCCATTCCAGCACATTTGGAGTGGGAACCAGAACCATCTTCACTGCTCGTTTTCCTTGGAGCTGGTCGAGGGAACCAGTCCAGACGTCAGCTGTAAGATCCAGGTCTACCAGAAGGCTATCCTCAATAATCGACAAGTCCTCAACATCCATAATAACTTCAATAAAGAGGTAGGCCAAGTACCCTTGTTATCCCTTCGCAGCGGAGTTGGAGGAGTTGGAGGGATTGATTGATTGTATGTTGTTTAATGTCCCTCTAAAGAATTTTTCACTCATATGAAGACGCCACCACTTGCCGAAGGAGAGCTACAAATTTGTCCTTGGCACTCAGTGCCATTGAGCAGGGAGGGATCTTTTTTTTGATGCGAGCACATACTGCGACACGGGACCTGGGTTTATAAGTCTTATCAGAAGGACCGGTCTCCATGTCCCACAGTGGGATTGAACCATGAGTTGGAGGGAATAAAGTAACACACTTGTGTGTGTGTTAGGTAGTTAATATTGTGCGAAGCTAAAGTGGCAAATGCTGTTTTTGTGAGGGGATACACCACTTTGCAATGCCCTTGTTTCTGCTTAAGTCGGTCAAGGACCATATCATTGTGCTCATAAATCAGAGATGTAGGTGTATAACAGTAACCTTGAAAAACAAATCAGTACAATATCAACTCATTTTAATGAAAAATTGAATGTTTCTTAATGCCCCATTAAACTGAGATTATTGTCTGGGAGAAAGATTGTAGAACTCTGATGGCCTTGGTTGTACTGCTCCCAGCAAGTAGTTGTGTGATATTTGTTACCTTGTAAATCTGATGATCACATTTCTGAACAAATCAGGAATCTAGCCCTTTGTCTTACTACGGTGTAATGAGTTGCATCGAAATTTTATGACATTTTAATCAGTTTTAGAAATTTTACACCATGGAATCTAGGGTAATGGAGTACGTCAGAACTGAATTACAATAAACATTTCTTTTTCTAATTTTCCGTATGATTCATTGCAGAAGCTTCCATCATGTTCTACTCCGTCATCAACATTAAAAGGGCGGACGTCAACAGTGACCACTAATTCCAGCTCAGGGTTCAGCTCCATGTTAACCCTTGAGCCCCACCCCAGCAACTTCAGGTATGCAGAACCATGATCGGTCAAGACTGCTACATATAAAATTGTGTCATTTTAGTTATTATCAATAAGATTATGAAATAATATGTTTTCCCCTCTGCTTTTAGGCTGCCTTCCCATATACGACATCAGCTATGCATGCTGTTAGATCAACCCAATGCACGAGGAAATGACTGGAGGATGTTAGCACAAGCACTTACAGTGGATAGGTAAGGAAAAAAATGGGCAAAGAGAGATAACTCTTACGTATATGGCAGGCAAAAAAAAAAATCTCAACAGAGAATATATTTATACCTTTATATTGCAGAGAATATATTTATACCTTTATATTGCAGATATGTACAGTATTTTGCCACCAAGAAGTCCCCAACAGAACACATATTAAATCTGTGGGAGGCACGGCACAGAGAGGAATCGGCAGTGACAGACCTTATGAACATTTTCCGAGTCATGGGTCGAATGGACGCTGCAGCTGTTTTAGAGAAAGACATAGGAGCGTGGTTATGATCCTGTTGTCTCTTTAGGGCAGCAGGTCTGTCCTTGTTGTTTCAGCAGTTCATGCCCAGAGAGTTCCCAATTTAAAAAATAATCTGTTCACAACAGATTCATGGGTAACTGAAAAATGGATATATGGATCTTCCCCTTAAAAGCTAGACTTGCCTTCCTTCGTGTAGAGCGCTAGCAGCTTGCCAGCTACAGATGCTTGGGAATAGGGATTGCACTACGTGAGAAAAAAACTCGGACCTATGAGTAGTGATAATGAATGACTGTATGAAAATACTGGACACATTTTGAACATATGTGATGATAGATGATAGAAGGGTATAAATACTGCAGAAGTGGATTTGTGAATTTTCCTGGTGCTTTCTGACAAACAAATGAACAAAGAACAAAGCCACTGTTCCAATGCAATACTTTAGAATTAAACAGTGTGCAAAAACTGTCTGTAATTTTAAACAAAAAGTGCTACAGCAGAGATAGACTGATAGTAGGACCAAAGGGAAAGAATTCCTTGTGTTCCTTTTATAAAAATGTGATATTTTTTTGTTTTTTTCTGCCATGGTGATCATGGACGCTTTAAAACACACACATGCTGACTGTGATTATGAAATGTATGTCACACATGTGCATGAGTGAGTCGTATTGCCAAAAAAAAATGTAGAAGAAAATCCTAAATGTGTCATCTGCTGAAGAAGAATGGAGCTCACTTATACATATGTATTGTTACAGTTGAAATTATTTAATACAGTTTATTGGAGAAAAAGTGAGTTATTGTAAATTGATAAACACAACAAGCATATAGACTGTTTTGTTTTGTGCATCACATGGTGAACTTTTTCTAGTCATGTAACATCTGATATGTAAACACATGAGAATATGATATGTCATTCTTTAGAAAATAGCATTCTTCACTTAAAAGTGGGGGAAAATGTATTTTTCATTATGTGAAGTTATAAACATTGTTTGTCTTTCATTTTGTAATATGTCAAGATTTATTTATTCCACATAAGATTTGAAACATGTTCAAATATAGCATCACCCTTGTTCAAATAAGTTTTGTGCATTTGTGAGGGTGTTGAATCGTGTGCTAGTCCATTATAGTGTGCTCGATATGTGTGCTAGTCCATTTTTGTGTGCTTAATTTGTGCTAAAACTGTGTGGACTTGAGTGTGTGCCCATTCCTTTTATTTGTATGTGACAGAGATTTTGTAAAATTAAAGCATTCTGAATCATGTGAGAAAATTTGCCAGTTGGTTTGATTATCTTACTGTGAGTGGAAGGTGCTAAAATGGTTATAAATAAGTGCAATGACAGTGTTCAATTGAAAGTTTGATTTGGTAGTTGAACCTTTGTATATTTCATGTATTTCTCAAAAGGGGGAGAAATTAAAAGTCACAAATATTTTAAAGGTGCTAATGTACATTTGATAAGAATTCCACACAAAATAATTTGCTGTTCCAAATTATTAATTAAATTATCTCATTAAATATATTTGGAGAAAATCCATTGCTATACACCACACAGGTTAATCAGAAGTAGATAAGGAAAACATGAAGAAGAAAAAAAATACATGGTTAATAAATTTTGCCCAAATTTGGCATACATGACATTTTATACTTTTGCTATTACACTTAAACTAGTGAATTTCAACTGCAATGTTTGTACAAAATTTAACCACTTTTAAAAATCATAAGAAGAAAAAATGATGTATAAACACATAATAAATTCAGATCTGATAGCTTTTTTCAAAACAAAAATCTTGCTGAAGATCGTTTTCTTAGATTTCCAATGTGATAATTTGTTCAATCTTTGAAAAATCACAATTAGAAAAACTTGTCATTTTTTAATACCTTATGTTATCTTTTAATAATTAAAGCAATGTTTCTCTGCAGTTTTCTTTTCAACTTTTTTCTGTGACTACAGCATGTACTATACATGAAGTTTATTGTTTATTGTGAGTATTGTGCGGAACAGTTATTATTGCCAAATAATTGACCAAAACTTGGTTCTACATTATGTTAATACACAGTATGCATTAAAATGATCGAATTGTAAATAATTATTATCATGTGAAAAATAAATGACTATAAAGTTGGAGAGTCTTCCATATTCTTTTTACAACCAGAAATGAAATTGGTCTGGGAATTGTTTTTTTCTTTGTATATTGAAAGAATTCCAGGAATATGTGATCCCCCAACAGATTCAGAAGGGATTCTATTGAGTGCCTGTATCCTGTTTTCAGAATATGGTTTCTAGATATATGTTGTCTTTTAAATATTAAACAAGATGTGTTTGTGAAACACTGATGCTCCTGTATTGCAACAACTTTTCTTAAATGCAAATTCAATATTTTGGTACTAAAAGTAGGGTATTCTCACTGGAAATACAATTGTAAAAGTAGGCCAAGGTTAAAGTTTTTTTTCATAAGTATGGAAATCTTCAAGGTAAAGGTCATTGGTATCCAATGAAAAGCCTTGCCACAAAAGTACATTTGTAAAGTATGGAAGCCCTAACCCTAACCGTTCAGAAGTTATGGCCAAGATTAAAAGTTTTTTTAAAGTAGGTCAAACTCCAAGGTCAAGATGAAAGGTCTTGCTATCAAATGAAAAGTTTTGTCACAAGGATTGAATATGTAAAGTAATGAAAGCACTAGCCCTAACCCTTCAAAAGTAATGGTCAAGGTTTGCTTTTTAAAAGTAGGTCAAACTCCAAGCTCAAAGGGTCTAAGTTCTTGGTATCCAATGAAGGGTGTTTTCATAAGGATTATATATGTGGAGTTTGAGATCACTAGCCCTTAGTGTTCATAAGTTATAGCCAAGGTTAAAGTTTTTTCAAAAGTACAAAAATCTCAAGGTCAAGGTCAAAATGTCAAAGTAGTTGGTATCCAATGAGGTCTTGCCACAGAATACTTATGTAAAGTATGAAAGCCCATGCCCTTACCATTCAGAAGTTATGGCCAAGGTGAAAATATGTTAAAAATAGGTCAAAATCCAAGGTCAAGGACAAAGGTCTTGCTATAAAAGAAAAGGTCTTTCAAAAGGATGAAATATGTAAAGTATGAAAGCACTAGCCCTAACCCTTTCAAATTCATGGTCAACGTTTGCTTTATAAAAGTAGGTCAAACTCCAAGGTCAAGGTCAAATGGACAAAGTTCTTAGTATCTAATGAAGGGTCTTTTCACAAGAATTATATATGTGAAGTATGAAAGCCCTAACCCTTAGCGTTCAAAAGTAATGGCTAAGGTTAAAGTTTTTTTTTCACAAGTACGGAAATCTCAGAGGTCAATAGGTCAAGGTTGTTGGATCCAATGAAAGGTCTTTCAACAAAGAATTCATGTGTAAAGTATAAATGTCCTGGTGTCTACTGTTCAAAAGATATGGCCAAAGTAAAGAATTTTTGTCTAAAAGTGGGTCAAACTTAAAGGTCAAAAGGTCACATTTGATGGTACCCAAAGAAAGGTCTTGTCACAAGGAATACACACGTGAAATATGAAAGTCATAGCTCCAGTAAATCAAAAGTTATGGGCAAGGTTAAAGATTTTGCGGACAAATAGACAGAGAGACAGCTAGACAAAATGATGGACACAACAAAAACTATATACCCCCAAACTTCGCTTAGGGGGCATGAAAAATGAAAAATGACAGGCTAGAAAGACAAATCTTATAATACCCCATGCAACAAGTTGCGGAAGGTACATCTGTGTGTCAGTCTGTCAGTCCTGTTTTAGTCAGCGCAGCTCCTCATAAACCACTGCATAGAATTTTGTCAAATTTTAAAGATATTTAGGACACAGATGTGCATATTGCCAGGAAATTCTGATTACTTTATTTTTTCTGGGAATTTCAGCACTTTTCAAGTGAGTTTTTTTTTGGCCATATCTTGATTATAGAGATGATCAGTTTGTCAGCACATCTCCTGCACAGAATTTCGTCAAACTTTACAAATATTTAGGACACAATGTAGATGAGCATATTACCAGGAAATTCTGATTCCTTAAATTTTTCCAGGAATTTCGGCACTTCAAGTTTTGAGGGAGCGTGGGGAATGTGAGCTTGCTCACTTTTTATGTGCCTGATCTATAGATCCAGCCTGTATTGTTTTTGTCCTGTCTGTGTGTCTGTTTGTCTGCAAACCTTAACCTTCGCCATAACTTTTAGAAAATGAAAGATAGAAACTTCATATTTGGTATGCATACTCTACTAATGAAGATCTTTCAAATGACCTTGTAACCTTGACTGTGACCGGAATGCTAAAAATAGCTTTTTTCCTGCAAACTTTAACCTTCGCTGTAACTTTTGAACTATGAAAGATACATACTTTATATTTAGTATGCATGTTCTACTAATTAAGCTTTTTCCAATGATACCAATGTCAATGACCTTATGACCTTGACTGTGAGCTATATGCTAAAAAATAGCTTTTTAAAACATGAAACATAACTTTTGAACCATGAGAGATAGAGACTTCCTATTTGGTATGCATACACCACTTATCAAGTTCTTTCAAATGACACCAAGGTCTATGACTTTGTGACCTTGACATTTACCTTTATGCTAAAAATAGCTTTTTTTGAACTTTGCTGCCACCAGGCGCATAGTGTTTCATAAACACATCTTGTTCTTTCATTATATTTAAATTCCCTTTTATCGAAAAAGACTATAGGATATTTTATTTGAAACTAGAGGGGGCAGTTCCATATTTGTACACTTTAAACACAAATCAATCAAGACACTCTAACACTCAGTCATATCCATAATTATTGTATAGTTTATTGATATCTTCAATGTGAATGATTCCAAAGGTGGGATCAGGTGCGTATGAGGGGTAACCATCCCCTCTTAAGCAATAAAACCCTCTGCATTCATTGGGTAGACAAAATAATTCCTAGTTAAAGTGAATACTAAAACAGGTAATCGGAGATTGGAACCAGAGATTTGAGAGCTTACCTCAACAAATATTGTCTTTATGTAATAAGGCAAATTCCACACTAAACTATAATCTAGCAGTGTGCATCCCAAGATGAAACATTTATGCAATTATGGTCTGTAAGGGCTTGCTGTTTAATACGGAATGGACTTATGTTTTAGAGGTCCGTGTTTGCTCTGCTTGTGTTTAATGGACTTTTGAACTTGAAAACTGTTCATTATCTGTGTTTATCATTTCATGGTAACAGAATTTAAATCTGAATTCCAATTCTTCATTTATTTTGTGAAACTTTAACTCAACTTCCGGATGAGGTATATTAAAGTTGCACAATATATATTCATCTAGCACAACAATCCCACAAATACGGAATTTCCCTTCATTAAATAATGAATATGAAAAAAAAAACAACCAAAAATCATGAATTGACTATTGTTTAATATTCAATGGAATTAATAATTACAATTTACAATTAAATGAAGTGAATCTTTTAAAAATAATTATATACATCTACAATTAATGAAAGTCCTCGGGTTAAACAATAGATTGGTGTGAGCTCATCTAAGGCCAAGAAATCTTTTAATCCTTTTGCAAATACTCCTCTTGGTCGATTTCTAAAATACAAAAAAAATAAAAAATAATTAATTCAAACATATTATCTTGCATAAGTATTCTATTTTTAAATAATAGATCATCAATATACTATAGTATATTAACTTACATGCACCATTTTTTCTCCTTGTTTAGACATTTGTGTGATGTCCTTAGAAGAACTGTGATTGTTTGCTGGTTCTGTATGGACGTTTTTTTCTGTAGTTTCTTCAAACTAGATCAACAAAAAAGAAAACGTCAATCAGTAAGTAAATCAAGATTGAAAAAAAAATATAAACATGTACATTTAACAACTTCTGAATGGATAGTTTTTATTATGAAAGCAGAAATTTCTTTTGGAAAGCAAATAAATCTTGAGTTCAAATTCGAATGAAAGTCAACTCAAGCAACCTTTTCTTTCAATTACAATTTTTTGTAGTATTCAATTTTGAATCATTAAATAAATTTAAATAACTTAATTGAACCCGCTTTTCAAATTTATTAAATAAATATAAATAGGGTTAATTGAAGTGTGTTTCGAACTAAATTGTAAACAAGTTAGGAAGGTCTGATACTCCAAACAGCTTGTGCAGCACCTAATAATAACAGATCATTACCTTAAAGTTAACAATCCCGAAAAGGAAAAGTCTTCTTGGTATAAAGTGGTCATCATTATCAATATCATTGTCAGTCATTGCCTGTAAAAGACAGGGTTTCATACCAGGTATAAGTTCAATTATCAAAACTGAATGCAATTGAAAATTCTTGTTTTTATGAACAATAATTCAAAACCCATTACTACTTATTCATTTTATAAATTATACATGTATGTATAAAAAAGATGTTTTACCTTGAAGTCTCTCTGTTCTTTTCCATTTCTGAACACTTGTACCTCCTTCGAACTCATCCTGATCTCTAGTTTCTTGTCATTGGGAAGCTCTGGAAGTTTGCTAGATGAATGAAATTAACTAATTAATTTAAGAACACACAAAATGATATTATGAATGTATTGTTAAAAAAAATCAAAAGGAAGAACTAAAATCCATTAAACTGAAAATTACATTTTCTTGGTCTTTTTTTTTGTTCCTAAAATGTTTTCCAAAATTCGAAAAGAAAAAAATGTAAAACCTTAATATATCTTTCATCCTTTCCTGTGCCTCCTCCTTAGGAAGAAGATTGTGTATCAGATTTGTCACTCCGGGTGCCACATCCTCGGAGAGGGGTTTCTGAAATTGCTCTGTCTTCCTATGAGCCTGGTCCTTAGTAGAATGATCCTGAAGTAGTTCTGTCATTGTCTTGGCATCCAAGGTTGCATTAGGCGGAATATCTGGCTTCTCTTTTGACTCGTCCATTGCAGTGTCTTTCTCGATCTCTCTCTGTAAAATGCAAGTAATGTACATATAGGCATTTAGATTATCAAATTCACACAATGCAATTGTATTGAGAGTTGAAGCAAAATAAAAACTTAAGCGAATGTTGATTATTTAAATGATCATGAAAACACACCTTAGTTCTTCCTTCATTTTCCTCCACCTCTGCTGCCCAGCTGTAGGCAAACTTCAGTATTTCTAGCTTGGTATCCTAAAATCATAAACATCATAATGTGTATGGAATCAAAATAAAATAGGAAGTTTGGATTCCAAAAAAATTCATTATTAAGAATTATTCTTTCTCTAGTTGATATTCTAGCTAAGTTGATATTCTTACAAATGACGATTTTAAACAGTTGGATATAAAAATCTTCTATGAATAATTTCTAAGTATAATTCATTTAGATTATATTGTTTTTCATATATTTCAAAATGTAGAAATTCAAATATGCAAACTTTAAACTTGCTAGTCTATAGCATTTTTTTTCACACAGTACCTAAAAGAATACTTACCAAATCTCTAACTGGCTCTTCGCCGAAATCCAAAATTGTCTCTCTATAAAAGGAATAGAGAGTGGTTCGGTGATCCATATATTTAAAGCAGTACATATGAATATACCATAAAATGGCGGACTTAGCACAGGAATAACTTTAACTACTTCGAGATGACAATATACCAAAAAGCTTTTACATGTAGATTGCTGAATCAAAATATTACCTTTGTATGGGTTCGTTCTTCTCATTCAACAGCTGTTGGTTATTTATCTTGGCATCTGTTTGGTTCAAAACCTGCACCTTTTCTTCCTAAAAGACAGTTACAAGATAATGAGTCCCCTAATTACTTACTATAAATAAAACTATTATGGTTTTGCCTTCTAAATGTTTGTTTCTATAATTTGTTATGATTACAATGTATTATTAAAAGGTGATTCTCTGTTTTCAAAAAAACAAAAAACAAAATGCAGTATATAAATTAAATTACAAATTGTAACTTTAAACAAATGATTTTCTAGAAAATTGAATTATCAATTTATAATCAAAAGATACCAATTATGATAAATTATGCATTTAATTTCATTAATTTAATGCCACACAAACTACAATAATCTTAGCTGTATTCTTTCATTACCTTCATAATCCCCTCTTCTCTCTCCACTTCATCAGACCAGTTATAATCAAATTTAAGAATTGCCAGTTTGGTATCCTGAAAAAAAAAACATTGCTGCAAAGTTAGGATGAAACTCAGAATTTCAAAGTGCATGCTTGGTAGTAAATCTTCTCCTAAGATGTACTGGGTATATATTGATTAAAGACTAATTCATGTCATGTAATTAGAAGAGGGAACACAATTTTATTGTTAAAGCATTGCCTCTTTAAGAATCAAAATCATACAACTTCTACTTACCACATCTTTAACTGCTTCCATTCCAAAATCCAAAAGTTCATTAGTTTTCTACAAAGAAATTATGAAATTGATTTCAAACTATGTTTGATAAATGAACTTACAGTATGAATATATTAAGATGCTTTTAAAAATTAATATAACATTTAGAATGGTAAACAATAAGAGTATTACATATCACCAAATCATGTATACATGAGCTTTATTTCCTGTAATACATTAAATTTGATTTGATTCAATGTATCACAAACTACAATAATCTTAGCCGTCTTCAATCATTACCGTCATAATTCCCTCTTCTCTCTCCACTTCATCAGACCAGTTGTAATCAAATTTAAGAATTGCCAGTTTGGTATCCTAAAAAAACATTACTGCAAAGTTAGGACGAAACTCAGAAGTTCAAAGTACATTTTTCGTATTAAATCTTTTTCTTAGATATCTTTATTGATAAAAAAGGCATTTAATTTTTTTTAAAATTCTAATTACATGTAATTACTTGTACTTAAAAGAGAGAACACAATTTTATTCTTGAAGCAATGCATCTTTAACAACGAAAATCGTATAACTTCTACCTACCACATCTTTAGCTGCTTCCATTCCAAAATCTAAAAGATCCATTGTTTTCTACAAAGAAATTATAAAATATGAAATCGGTTTTAAGCTGTGTTTGGCGATTGAACTTACAATTATTAAATGAAAACAATTATAACACTAGGATGTTGTAGTTAGAAAACAACATACCTCCGACATATTTAATCAAGTGTTGTTGTAGTGACAATTATTTCGTCACATTAACTATTACGTTCGAAACTGTGTGTGTTATTATGACGTCATACACATCTTTTTATGTCATTCATTTGATTGCACTGTGTATTATTACATTGTTCATATTCCTTACCTTGGCTGTTCTTTCTTCTCTCTCAACTTCATCGACCCAACTATATTCGAACTTAAGAATTGCTAGTTTGGTATCCTGAAGAAAAAAAAAGTCTTGCAAACTTTGGAGTTTATTCAGAAATTGAAATTACTTTTTTTTCAGACAATTAAATCATTGACAAATGAGGGCGGAGAATTTTTACGAGTATCAAAAGAAATTCGATGCATAATCGATAAGTAAAGTGACATTATGCCACTCTAACTGATGCACCATCTCGATACTAGTTTAACTCCACGGGGACTTGATTCTATAATATTTTAAAACCTTAAAATAATAATAACACATATTATTAAATTTAAACAATGAATAAAAAATCTGTAAAAGAATCAAGAACTGTGTTAAACTCAGGAGAGTGTTAATGTTTATCACTTTAAGAGAGGGATGCGTTTTATGTCGAATTGCAATCCCCCCCTTGTTTTTTTTTTTAGGTGCAATGTCTATTTACAGAAAGACTAATTAAGTAGATGCAACCAAGCATCGCAGCAATACGTCAAAACAATTCAGAGAAAATTAAATGAATAAATTCTTCCTACCACATCTTTAACAGTATCCTCTCCAAAATCTAAAAGTTCCATGGTTGTCTATAAAAGAATAATTAATATATTTTGAAAGTGAACTGACTCGGTTTCAGTATAGAATCAGTAAAAGTAAAATATTGTAAATAATATAAACACCTACCGCCGACATAATGTATCCAAGTTTTGTTGTAGTGACAATTGTTTCGTCACATTTACTGTGACGTTGTAAACTCTGTGACGTCAAATACATCATCCTTTTGCAGAGTTGCCGCTCGTTTCATTTAGACTTGACTAATTCATAAATAATTCAAAAGGCGTTACGCGATAAAATGTTGATGTCATTTTTACAATATAAGTAACTGATATATTAAACCCATTGATCACTCAGTGATAAAAAAAAATATACTCGCAATATGGATGAGTTTGGTATAAATGGATAAGATATGAATAGAATAACCTGATTCCTGTCAGAAAATAAAGTTTTAACTAAATTCTATGGGAACAAAAAGAGGTATTTTAAGCATGTAACGCGTTACATTTTAAAACAGGGATCGGGCATTTTTCTTGTGTAAAGCGTTAAAAAAAATTTCATTTTCCTTACAGAAAAAGAGCATACCATATCGTTTGTGACTTCCTTTTCGATTTCGCATTAAATGGTGGCAAGAAAACGAGAGCAATTGCTTTTACAAAAGAAAAATCAGTAGCCCTATAAAATGAAAACGTGCATGTTTATATAAACATTAAACTTACTCTTTTACAAGTTTAAATAGAAATAATACATTTATTATTGAAATAATGTGCTTTTCTCATATATTTTAAATATTTCATTAATTTTGATATCAAACTGCATGCTTTTTCGCTAGTGTCTGTATTACAAGTTCTCTTTAACAAGAAAGTTTATACTAGTTTGCACGCGTTTTGATGTGCACAGCCTCGGCTTTATACAAGTTTTTTAAACCTGTCATCTGTAAAGCCTTTCCCCTATATTTTCATCTTTTACAAAATTTAATAAAATATATAAATAAGAAAATAAGTTCTTTCATAAAATATATTATAGTATCATATAAAAAAAAACTGGTTTCATGAGTGTGAAAATATTTTAGAATTGGACAACAGATTCACATGTTTTAACTCCATATTGAATGTGATTATGTGATTGTTTCAATCGTTATTACCAAAACATGAAATTAGTTATTGCATTACAGCCTCTTAAGGGAAAAAAAAGAACGAGGAGGCACTTTCGTAACAGAGTAGAAAATCTTGAAGAATTGCAACACCCTGCGAAAAAAATTCATGGAAACTGATGTGATAGACGACAAAAAGTGTCATGATGAATATCAGATTCCGAAGCCCTGTAAAACTTGCCCAGAATTGACTGGTACCTAGTATCGTTGGAAAATGGATCTCTGAAGTTGAAGAAAGGATCAGAGAGTTGTTCGAAATTTCAAGAATGACGGTGGTGTATTGATGGCATACGATTGTTACTGCTCAGGGAAAAAATCAAGAAATTCTGCCTTGCCGATAGAGGAAGTACTGCGACCGAACCAATTCGTCTTCATCTACTCGTCTGTTTGTGATGACGGAAACCTCCAGGGCTTTGTGACGGTGATGCATGGATTGGAAAAGAAGATGCAGGGGCTCAACAGTATCCCTGTACACACAAGAAAATTTTCAAAAGATGAGGAACTGTGTAGAAAGAGATACAGACACAAAAAATGGGAAGTTCTTTCCGAAATTTAAAGTAAACGGCGGGCCTAAGCATGTCTTTGAATACAAGCACTTAAGGGATCATGCTTCTGAAAAAGAGAAATATATCTTGGATGACGCTTTAAAAGTTGTCGAAGAAGAACAGCAAAAGAGATAAAGAATTCTGATTTTTCGTCTCTTCCCAAAATACCAGTACGTGGGATATGATGAGTTAGCTTGTTGTAATCGTGATAATTTACGATGGCAAAAGTGATGCTGAGGAACAAAAACGGAGATAAATGAAGATGGAAAAGGAGAAATAAAGAGAAAAGGCAAATATTGCCAACAGCATCGCAAAGATGACGAGATAAATGAAAATGACCAGTCTGAAGCAAGATAAAAAAAATTCCACTGCAAGCAGATGTGGAAATAGGAGCTAGAGACACCTCGGTATGTCATAAGAAAACTCCGTTAAAAATCAGGAAAAATGCAGAGGAAAATACAAATCCCAAGGAAAAGAAGCTAATCGCAGTGATGGTGCCAACCATTGCAAAAACGTAGAGTTACAAAGCATAACTTCGGAATTCTCACATTGAAAGTTAAAACTAGAGGCATATGTACCATGAGCAATGATTTCACTAAAGTAAAAGATACCCCCGCCTCCCATATGGTCATAATGACAAAGTCCATGTTTTGCTCTGGTAGATCAGAAATAAGTGTCAGATCAAAAAGTAAAATAGGAGGTGCAAAAATATGGAATTTGCTATTATAATGGTGAGGGAGGCGAGGGAGGGGTCGTTATGATTTAGTGAGCTCAGTGCTCTCAATGCATCTCTAGTTTTGGAAACAGAATTTAAAAAAATTAATGTTATCTTTTAAGTATTATTGTGAACAATGATTTTATTGTCTTGGAAATTAGGAAGAAGAACAAATAAATCACGTCTGCAAATTTATAACATCTGGATGGTTTAAACAATTCTGTATTATGTTTGTTATTGACTTAATTTTTATTTGAATACATGTGCTTGTTTGCCTCTGGAAAATTTTGGGGAAATACCACAATGATTCAGCATCTTTAATCTGTCTTTATTTTAATTTTGTATTCATTTTCAGCACAAGAGCACAAAAGTCAAAAATACATGGTAAAAAAATCTGCCAGATTTTATTCAAATACCCAGGTATGTACTTAAGCATTGTCTATCATTACAACAAAAGATTTCACCCGAATCTAACTCTGACTGTATAAAGCGGCAATCGTCTGCCTGAAATAGATAGAAAAGAAGGATAATCTCAATTTTCAAAGATACAAACTCTCTTTGTGTCATATAAAAAAAATGACAGCTGAAATTTGAATGAAGCCAAACATCTTGCAATATAGAACTTGCCTGTAAAATTTTGTCTTTGTCTATAGTCTTGCTTTTACGTATTGCACAGAATTTAAAAGTATTTCTAAGAAAGAGAAAGTGCAATATTCCAAAAAGATCTTGGACATACCATAGAGCAGTGGACGGTGAACTTATAGCCTACATAAGATCGAATCATGCAGGTCTGTGTTTCCGGAAGACAAGTCCTGTTCCAGGTACACTGTAATGCCTCGTCACACACTGGGCACGGTATTCCAGGTTTGGTACCTGCAGAATGCAGGTCTAAAATAAAATTGCTGACTATCTACTGAAAATTACACATTTATTTTTCAGAGCATGTATTCCTCATTATATAGATCTGACTGTGAATTATTCTCTTTCAACTTTTCAAAGGGCAACCAAATAAGGTTGGTGCATCCTTGTCTTCCATGCTTAAAAATTGCTAAGAATTCATTTTTTACAATTTCATCCCTTATACACAACTTTCTATTTCATTATGTAAAGCATGCTTTTTGGAATTTTTTCCCATTTTTACAAAAAAAATTATCTTCCATTAAATATATCTTTATACAAATGTAAATACCCATGGTGGTGCTAGGAGATTTTGTGGTTGACGTCAAAGTTGTGGCTTCTGTAAGAAAGTGTTTGTTCAAATTATCCTGCGATATGTTAATATTTTGAGAAATCATAATCAATACCACCTTTTTTCTTCTTTAAGTTTAGATTAATAGTGAAAATATGAACATAATTATACATACTTGTAGTTGTACGTTCTGTTGTGGTTGGTGTCGAAGTTATTTCTAAAAAAAAAAGTGTTTGTTTGAATTATCCTGCTATCTTAATATAATCAATAAGATCTCGTACTTTCTTTTTTAAGTTTTAATTTTATTGAGGAAATATGAACTGCATTCATGTACCTTTAGTTGTTGTGCGTTTTGTTGTGGTTGATGTCGGAGTTGTTCTCTCTATAAGAAAGTGTTCGATTCGATAAAAGTATCTTGCAATATGTTACTATCCTTAGAAATTATTATAATCAATATTATCTATTTTCTTCAGGAAGATGAAAAATTGTTGTGAAAATATGAACATTTGTATACATACTTGTAGTAGTTGTTCGTTTTGTTGTGGTTGATGTCGGAGTTGTTACATGTATTTCTAAAAGAGAGTGTTCGATAAAAGTGTCCTGCAATATGTTACAATCTTAAGAATTTATAATCAATATTATCTATTTTCTTCTTTAAGTTTAAAATTTATATTGAAAATATGAACGTCTACATACTTTTGGTAGTTGTGCGTACTGTTGTGTGTGATGTTGAAGGTGGAACGACTATAAAATTGATGGTTTTAGGTTAAAGAGTACATGAAAAATGAAATTTCCCGGAACTATGCTTGAAAATTTCCCATTCATATTTTGCCGTTTATTATGCATATATTCCTGCCATATACATCTTTTGGTACTAGAAAGGGTTTTTGATATACTTATTAATGAAATATTGGAGACAACCAACAGTATTTAACCTCGAAAATCCATAAAACATTACAAATTTGGAGTAGAGCATGCACGGGTCTCTAAAACACCAGACGTGGAATCAGGTACAATGGAGGTCACACCCGCCGTGTGCTCCTTGTCATGATCGGGAAATAACGGAAAATCTGAGGAAAAAACGGTGTGAAATAATGGCCTAACAATTAATATGAAAGCCTTGTCAGGATTTAATTTAATGAAAGATTATATTTACTGACAAGGTCATTGTATCGACCATAGAACTTACGAAATGATGACTTTAAACGAAACTGTGGATACTTTTTTTTATCAATTTGTTTGTCAATAACTTACCTCTATTTAGAAATTGTTCATACGTAGAGTATGCTTATCGAATCAACTATATAAACCACGTATACAGGGGATGAAGTTATATTGCCGCATAAGAAAAGGAAGTTGACAATTGGAAAGTAAAAGTTATCACGTTTAGAAAAAAATCATATTTAAAACTTTAATCACGACCTCATGCTATTTATCTGATGTTTCAGTTATGCAGCTGAAAACCCATTCCATGTTACTTAAATTCCCCTTCTTAAAAACGCCTGAAAATGTTATCAGGAATAGATAAAAACAACAATACAAATATAAATTATTGACAAACAAGTTGCTGAAACAAGAATATCAGCAGTCTCGTTTAAAGTCATCATGTTGTAAGTTCTATGGTAGATAAAATGACCTTGTCAGCAAATACAATACCATTAACTCAAATGCTGACTGACGATTTTAATACAAATTGTATGGCCATTATTTACACACTGAATTGACGACGGAATTTTTCGTTTATTTCACCGAACATGATTAGGAGCACACGGCGGGTGTGACCGATCGCCAGGGGATGCTCACTCCTCCATGGTACCCGATCCCACCTCTGAATTTTTTTTTGAGACCTGTGTTTCTCTACTCCAATTATGTATCATTTAAAGTTAATTTTGTGGTAGATACAAAGATCTTGTTTTTAAGTATAATCTGTTGCTAGGTCGTTTAATTTTGATCAAAAGGAAGAGATTGGGATTTGCTAAAAGTAAATCTTACTTAATAATAATGATCATCGCGCGTACTTACAGACACACATGCAGGTCCCATGATAACACCGTGGTATGTGATTTGATGTACAATCCTTATCTTTACAATCAGTATTCGAATGGCAAGGAGGAGGATGAACTATCCCTTTAGCTAATAATATAAAAATTAACATTTCTTACTTCATATTTCATTGAATAACATCGATGGACCTAAGACAATTCAATACTTAACCCCCCTAAAAATAACAACAAACAAGCATAAAAAACCAAACGACGAATTTTTTTTTTAATTACCTGAGTGCTCAAAGTCCTTGATAATCTTGATGGCAGTTTTCAAAATTTTCATAAAAAAACATATAATCAACGTAGTGACCCTTTTTTTTAAATTTCAGAAAGGTCAAAAGTCATTAAATCAATAATCGTGATAAGAGTATCAGTAACCCTGATAATATATTAATATCTTACTTAAGCAGACGCAGTGTCCGTGTGAGCAGCTCTCACTGTATGGAGAGTCACAGAAGGTATTAGGACAGCCTGCCGGGTGGTGATGGGGAGAACGACGACTATGGCACGTTAAAGTATTAATCGTCTCTACGAAATGAAAGTTCCATTATAAATGCTTTGTGGAAATTCAAGATTGGTTGTGTTATACAGAAAAGCATGTTGCAAAGAGAGGGGAAAATTTTTTGAATATGTTTTAAACTTGCTTGATTTGCTATGAAATTGAAGATCTTTAATTGTTTTAAAATGTATTTTTCCCTCTCTCTCTCTCTCTCTCTCTCTCTCTCTCTCTCTTTATGATGGAAAAAAAAGAAAAAACTATTTCAATCAGAGGAAATCATAACAAACGCTATGGATAGAATTAACCTAGCTCTTTGAATGATGCTTTTATATTGAAAGATTCATGATTTTGTTTTACCAAGTGCTTCAAATCCCACCGAAGAATGAAGATAAAAATATTTCTTTCTACTTGTGCCAATTTTATCTATTCTCAATTTAATATATGTCCACTAAATTTTTCAGCTTATCATACTCAATTTCAATTCGAATTCATGAACACAAGGTTCATTAACAGAAAGTTTGCCAAACCATGTTCTTATGGGAGGGATTTCAATGAATGTTATCAATAACATGAATAAATTTTAAAAAGAAGATAATAAAGAAACAAACATTCAGCAATTACCATGCATGTAAGCAGAATTATTTTTAGCGAGAATTCAGTTTTGGTGTTATGCTCTTTCTGTGAATAACAATTTGTAAGGATAAACCGTTAAATTTGCGTCACGCTAAAATTTCCATTTAGTATGTTAGAATATGAATACTGTAGTATGTGCAAAGAAAAAAAAGACTTACTCCAGCAGTGACACTTTCCACTTGTACAAATTGGCTTGCTGTGTGAACAGTGAAGATTTCCGCAATTGCTGTCACTGGTACAATGGTGCGTGTCATGTGGGGCATCTACAATAAACATTCTACAGTAAAAACGCTACTAGTGAACACCCTCAGACCGGTATTACAGCGAAATGATTTTCATTCCTCATGACTTTAAAATATTTTGTTTTTTGAAACAGATAACATAACAAACAAGAGGCCCATGGGCCACATCGCTCACCTGTGAAACTTTGGCCATGATGTTCTTTAACAGATTTACCCTCTTTGTAATACCAATTGTGACCAAGCCCTATCCCCAGGGGTTCTGATTTGGACAATTTAGAATCTACACTACTCCAAGATTCACAAAAGTTTCAGCTTTTCTGGTCCAATGTTCTTGAGTAGATTTCCAAAGATTTTTCCATATATATTTTAATGTAAAACTTGAATTCCCAATTGTGGCCTCGCCCTACCCCCAGGGGTCATGATTTGGAAAATTTAGAATTTAAATTACCCCAGGATGCTTCCACATAAGTTTTAGCTTTTCTGGCCCAGTGGTTCTTGAGAAGAAGATTTTTAAATTTTTTTCCTATATATTTCTATGTAAAATTTGAATTCCCTATTGTGGCCCCGCCCTACCCCGGGGGTCATGATTTTTACAATTTAGAATCGACACTACCCCAGGATGCTTCCACATATGTTTCAGCTTTTCTGGCCCAATGGTTCTTGAGAAGAAGATTTTTAAAGTTTTGTCCTATATATTTTTCTATGTAAAATTGAATTCCCTATGGTGACCCCGCCCTACCCCCGGGGGTCATGATTTTTACAATTTAGAATCTACACTACCCCAGGATATTTCCACATAAGTTTCAGCTTTTCTGGCCCAATGGTTCTTGAGAAGAAGATTTTCAAAGTTTTTTCCTATATATTTCTATGTAAAAATTGAATTCTCTATGGTGACCCCGCCCTACCCCCTAGGGTCATGATTTTTATAATTTTGAATCTACACTACCCAAAAATACTTCCACATAAGTTTCAGCTTTTCTGGCCTTGTGGTTCTTGAGAAGAAGATTTTTAAAGTTTTTTCCTATATATTTCTATGTAAAACTTGAATTCCCTACTGTGACCCCGCCCTACCTCCGGGGGTCATGATTTTTACAATTTAAAATCTACACTACCCTAGGATGCTTTCACATAAGTTTCAGCTTTTCTGGCCCAGTGGTTCTTGAGAAGAAGATTTTTTAATGACCCCACCCTATTTTTGTATTTTCTTAATTATCTCCCCTTGGAAAGGGACTTGGCCCTTGATTTTAACAATTTAAATTTCCCTTTACCCAAGAATACTTTGTACTAGGTTTGGTTAAAATTGGCCCAGTGGTTCTTGAGAAGAAGTTGAAAATGTGAAAAGTTTACAGACAGACGGACGGACGGACAGACAGACAGCTAGACGGACGGACGGACGGACGACGGACAACGGGTGATCATAAAAGCTCACTTGAGCTTTTAGCTCAGGTGAGCTAAAAAAGTTTTGAAAGAAATAAAATCTAAACTTCAGCACAAGGTTTAAGTGCGTTTTACTGTAACATTACTGCAGTTTGTTCATATACATGTTTTCTATTATTGCTTTATGTAAAAGTTGCACAAGGATCAAATGTTTCTTGATAATTTAGTCATGAAATATGATAAGGATTTCACTTAATCAATGACCAATTGCAACTGCTAAAAAGAATAAAATGAAAAGGTGCATAACATGAGGCATACTTATTACATGTATTTTCTTCAACAAATTAAAACTTTTTTTCACATCTTTTAACTTGGCGACTACTCAATTCCTTTGTTCTATACATTAGCAAGTGCTTACGAGTCTTTAAAATGAAACTTTAGGAATATCCAGTAGATAGTGACATCTAAATATGAGCAACATATTTTGCCCAATAATAGAAACATTATACATGATAGGTTAAAGAACTAGTAATATGTAAATTGACAGGTAACATTCATGTAATTGCCAAACTACTGACTTTTTTTAATCCTTGATGTTAAAATATACTAGTAGGTAACACCGTGCATTCTTCAGAAACAGAGCACTAGCAAATAGTACATGCATGTTATTTCAACATCTTATATTTCACCTCAACTCTAGATTGTGATCAACCATACAATGTGCACGAGTCTATCCTGAAAAGTTTCAGATCAATTTTTATTTCGTTTGGGTTTGATGATTATTACATTTAATTGATCTGCGGATTTTGGACTAACATACATGTATCTTAATTAAAAAAAAAAGTTATGGACTTAACATGCAGATAAGGGACTAGTATTGTGAAATATATCAGCATGTTTGAAGAAAAAGCATTTATAAGAGATAAAGATAAAGATACAAACTTGAAAATTTAGCAACAAAAAAGAATATTAGAATGTAGATTTAATCTGTTCAATGATTAGTTTTAGGGACTATTGTTGCATGTACCTACTTAATCAACTTACATGCACTTAGGTATATTACTGTCGTATGTATTTGCTTTGTCACCGTACATTCACTTACCCATGGCACCTGATCCCACCTCTGATGTTTTGGAGGTCCGTGCTTGCTCAGCTCCTATTTTGTATTGTGTTATGGACTTTGATATTGAATACTGTTCGTTATCTCCATATCCTTCATTGTACGTAAATTTACGTAAACTTAGCCAACGTACGTATTTACTTACGTATGCATCCACATTCATGATTGCGACAAAGGTGATGCCAATCCCTCTCACAATGTATATGACCACAATGAGAGGACGATGTGCAATAGCCCGCATCTCCTAAAATTATGTCAAGAGAACCATTTTTTACATCAATGCTATCTATCCCATTCATAGAATGACTATTTAAAAAAAAAATTCCTAAACTTAAAACTCAGTATACTACTTAATCTTAGCAGTAAATTTCGTTTTGAACTACAATGTATTCTATTTTTTTTCTTTTATTTTTTGTTTGATAATAATAATGAACAAGATTATTTAATGGGTTGTTTTTTTCGAACACATATTTATAATATCTCATTTATACATTGTATACATTGTATACAATAAGCTAAATCAGGTATTCACAGGTAAATCAAGGTAAATCCAAACCAGAAATCAGACTATAATTGCTATCAAAACACACTTCACACCTATTGTTCTATACCTAATTATCAAATGTGTGCAAAACGGGAACACAAAAAATCCTACAAGAAATCAATTTTTGTAATTGCGTTAATTAGCAATAACCCAAAGCGTTCCAAAAATTAGGAACAGAAACAAAAATGTATTACATTGAATTCTATAATGTCAATAAAATATGGAATATTGGTTTCTTATAATAAACCTCTCCCGACTCAGGGTAAAACTATTAGGTCGGTATGTAGGTGGAAGAATCTTTTTTTTCCAGAATTTTTAGACATTTGTTGACTGGATAAGAGGAATAAAAAGAAAAAAACTCAATGTGTCCTGGAATGTAAAAAAGTTTTAAATCGGGCTATTTTTAATCTGAATGTCGGGAGGGGGTATTTCAAAAGATGGCCTGATATATGTAAAACTTTTGCTAACTTCATAAGCATAACTTACGTCTGCAGAGACAATTTCCATCACTATGACAAGTTGGATGGTCACCACCTGAACACGTAATATTTCCACCACATGCTGAGTCACTGGTGCATCCTGTATCTATAGATGTTTTTTCTTTTGATAATTTTAAAGTAAAATGTTTGAATTGCATCTGCATTACTTAAATGATACTATCCTCAAATATCTTAAGTCGTCAATTTTTTTTAAACACAATTTATGTCTTTTTCCACGGGTCATAGTTAATCACATTCACAACTTTTGCTCACTAACAGAAACATTGTGCTGTTTTCTTGGATGACCGTTGTTAACCTGAGACAAACTTTTAGTTTGCTGAGAGAAATTTAATGTTATAATGCTAATTTCTAACTCTGCCTTTTATGTTGTTCTAAAAGGCACTTACCAACACATGTACATTTTCCTTCCTCACATCGTGGCGCATGATTGGTAGAACAATGTAAGTCTCCACATTCACCGTGGGATTTACATGGAGGTGGGCCACCTGAAGAATGGAATCAGAGTTGACTTAATTTCACAAAAAACTGGGATTTCTATGAGAGCAATTTGGTTTGCAATGAGTCGGAGAAGTAGCAATTGGAACCATACATGAACATGTATATTGAAATAAAGTAACAAAAATAATTTTATGAATAAGAGTCTTACTTAAACATGTACAGTGGTCGTTTACGCAGGCAGTACTGTATGGAGAATGGCAGTGAAATGATGATGGACAGTGTACTACATCATGATGGTGGTGATGGTGTTCATGAGTGCATGCTGGGGGCGCTACATGCTCTGGAAATTAATTGTTACAGGTAATTTGTATTGGGGATGTTTCCTACTTCAAGCCATCTGATTGCAACTCTTCTTTTAAAGTGGTCGTGCTTTTACTAGTACGTTGTTCACAATTGTATATTTCATTGGAAGGTCTGCTGGTTATATTGCCCTTTTCACCAATTTCGAATTATGCTTGAATATGTTATGAAATATCACGGAGAGCTTGAGTCGTCATAAAAGACTGCACTTAAGGAAACTTAGAACTTGCGACATATTTAATTTTAAAAATGGGCATATTTCTTTTAATGGTAGATATGGCCAATGTCTTAACTGCAACTTTGTGTAATTACGTTAATTAAAAGTTCGTATTAACGAAGTTCGAAGTCGTTTTTATTGGGAGGGGTCATCGCATATTCTGGAATCTCCATAGGATAATGAGTATGCCCACCTTTTTACAGGCTTAATACATAGTCAGCGCATGTTTGTCTATTGTTCTCCTTTTTATGGTAGTTGTATATTTATATATATTACCTCATATTAAAAGGAGATCAATAGACAAACATGCGCTCATGGTTAAAAAGAGAAAAAGCTGTTTCTTCGTGTGTTCACTTTCTCTATAGTAAACAGGCCATTTTGACCATGTTGTTACCTGTTGAATATTATAATTAACCACGTGATTTCTATACCCAGGTAACTCTGTGAATACTAAAATTCCATCACGTGACGTGTAAGGAAACACGCAGTCTGCTGGGCGATAGTGATTGTCCATATCTGTTTCAATCCATTCCCATCGAGCCACGGGCTATTCTTTTTTCTGTTAGAATCTATAAGTTATTCTTATATTTATCTCAAAAGCGTTTCATTTTACTATATTCATATATTTTCGAGTGTATTATATGTCTCTACATGTTCGTAGTCTACAAGAAAAAAGAGATTTATTTATTATGCTTTGAATCATCACTTATCATGAACATCTAAAGTAACATCCTGTAAATAAAAATGAAATCATACCATCCCCAGCACGCTAATTTATGGGGAGAAGATATTAAGAAAAACTTAAGTAATTGTGACGTTTTTCTTTCTGTTTTTATAAAAAGGGAAAAATAAAGCAAGTCCTAATGTTGTTAGCGGGTCTCGATCCCAGACCTCAATATTACTGATTCTGTGCATTACCGACTGAGCTAGTCGGCACTTATATTCGAACACGCGAATTGTTGACATCAGCCATTGCTGTTGATTATCAATGGCTACTTCTACCGGTCGATGTTAATTGTTACTAGTTATATACTTTATTTGAAAACTTAAAAAATGATAGTGACAAACATATGCAGAGAGAGAGAGAGAGAGAGAAATGCACCAAATATAAATACAGTAACTATTCTAATGTTAGACCACTCTTCACAGTATTAGCTCCGCCTCTTATGCATATTTATAAATCTTATATTCAATCAAGGGCAGATAAGTCTAATTTCCCGATATTTGCAGAGAGTTGGGGTAAGAAAACAACGAATTATTTTATTGCAGCGCAGTCTATAACGTTTATGACATTGCTTTTCATTTGGAAATAGACCAAACTCTATAACAAATGACTTAAGGCAAAAATAAAAACAAAAATTAATGCGATAACAGAGATTGAAAAAGACCCAAAAACCGGCGTTAAGTGCAGTCATCCTTTTATTTGGAAAAATTTTTTCTGATTTTTTTCCTCCGTTGCAATATTTTTTTTAGGTTTGGAAGAGGATCAGCTTGTTTGACATTTTTCTGCGAGTTCTTCCGTAAAATATAATAGATTATAAGAGATATCATAGATTACTTTTTTTATGTTATAGTACCAGAATGGGGAAATGCAAAGCCAGATTGCAAGCAACCATGAAGATTCTGTTTCTTTAGATTTTCTTACATTCTGTTTACAGTTGTATTCTAAAGAATACAGATTTTGCAGCATTAGAGTTGAAGTACATTTATGAGAATTTTAAATTTAGAAAATATCTGAATAATATGACTTACGCATGCAATAACACTTGCTGCTATGACAAATGTGCTCGTAGTAACTGTGTGCGCAATGGATACCATGGCAGTTGCTATCAGTTGTACATCCAGTGCTGGTATCTGGGGCCTCTACAACAAAGACAGTAAGTCTGTAATTTACAATAAACCTGTAATTTAGCATTTTTTAAAGTATATTCAATTTTTATATTTTGCATTAAAACGTAGCAAAGTTATATACATGTAACTTCTAAATAATCATATCATACTATTTTCTATAGAGTTCTCTTAAGGTCATACAATATTTCATTATTTAAAAAAAACAGCATAAAAGAGAAAATTGTCAATTCTTACTGATACATCCACATTTGTGTGTTCCAGTATGACAATATTTTGCATAACCTGTTCCACAATGTTGATAGTCACAGTCAGAAGTCGACGAACAATAACCAATGTCACCTATAATATAATATATACTCATGGCAATTGATATTGGCATGTACATGTCGATTTCAACATCTATATTTTCATTATAGCAGCATTATTATCTCAGATCTCTGGTGATAATTTGCAGAAAATCACCTGTTGCCTTTTTTTTTAAAATATGGTGAATCAGACTTTATACAAAAATGACTATTTAGTAGACATAACTAAATAACAAAACCATCTAGAAGGCTTTTGAAAAATGTGATTACAGTTTCAGTCTATGAGGTTTGTAATTTAATCAATTGATTTTTAGATTATTTAGATTACTAGTATAATGTAAAAACGTTCATCAGATATCTATCATATTTTTAAAAGATTATATATTGTAAGTCTATAATTTCTAATTTGCTATTAATTTCGCTAACCTCTGATATCAAATTAAATGTTACTGATTGATTTTGAGACTTAGACTTCAGAAAACAATACACAACAGACAATTGCTTTGGTCTTATTTGTTACTCACGTTTGCAGAGGCATTTTCCATTTAAGAGAACAGCATGATCCCCATCTGCACATCTGGGATGAGTAGTGCAGCATTTTACTGATACCAGTGCGTACACTACCACTGAAAGTCAGAATTAAAAAAGATCTTATTCAGTAAAGCATTTTTATTTGAATATTAATTCTATCTTTTAGACAAAAATCTTTATTTTTGGTCTGATTTTTTAAAAGTCTTCATTTTGTCGTTAGAGTGGTTACATTGAAATGTAATGTACAGTAATTATGTTAAAGTTCAAATGAAACAACATTATGACTAGAGCAAACAGACATCTGAAAAAACTGAGATGGAAGGTTCTTTTGAGGAGTAAGCAATCCCTGTCGATCATACATGTTCGCTTTGATATGATCGGGAAATGGAGAAATCGGTATTTCAGATTGAAAATCATGTCCTTACAATTTATATAAAAACGGCAGACAAAATTCATATATATTTATATTAAAAAAACAGCAGACAAAATTCCACAAATCAATAGACTGTTTTACAGACAAGGTCTTATTGACCATAGAAATTTATTAATGTTGACTTGAGACATCCGATTCGATAAATATTGTGAAAACATTTTGCAGATACCATTAATGTGGAATTCAAGCATCTTTTTACTACTTCATCTTCAGAGTACGGTGCACATGCAAGTGCATAGAATCAGAATGGTTTTTATTAAAGTAAGTTTACAGAAGATAAGTGACAAGTTAATTTGATACTTTCAGCTGTCAAATATGTCAAAACTCCTGGTTGAAAACTTGTATAAGAATGGTTGCATAAAGTGAAGCAAAGTCGAACGTTTCGATGCTATTAGTTGTGGTAAAATTTTGTGATTTCAGATTTTCTAACATTCATTACAGGACTTAATAATAATTCATTTCTGATTATCATCCCTTCTCAGATAATTTCCTTCCCAGTACTGTACTACTGACGTTTCTCATTCATCACTGTTAATAATGCCTTCAAAAGTAAAGAAGGAAACTTGGTAGAGCATTTGTCAGATCTCGCTTTGTTCTTTTTTTATTAGGGATTTTTAGCATGATAATTCAAATAAAATTTGGCAGTTGGGAATATTACAAAAACTATAAATTGACATTATGATGTCTACATGTAGAACTTATATTAACTAATACAAAGTTCTTCTAAAATTCAATAAGTATTGAATTACAGTTCTTACAGAAAAGTGTCGTTTCCTGCTTTATCAGTTGGAACAGTACATGTAATCTAGCTTATTTCGTAGACACTTCAGAATTACTGATTACGGAAGGATAGATTGCTCTCATATTATCCATGCCTTTTACCATTTATAAAGATTTTTTCTCCAAGCTATTGAAAAATATTATAGATGGGCTTACCTACAAAGAGAAACAATGTTAATTCTCTTTCACACATTTTAAACGTCATAATTGTCTCCTTTCTTATCTATATTTATCATTGAGATATACAAAGGTTCTTTTCTCAATGTCATTGTATTCATGCTATCATGTTTAGCTTACTTTTCTTTGTTAAATTGTTTAGAAAAAAATCAGTTTGAATATGCTGTAAAGTAATCATTGCAAATCATGCAGAGTAGGCTCCCGACTAAAAAAAAATCCCGAAAAACTAGTACCTGCTCTAGATTAGGATTTCGGATCTCTCAGAAAATGACTCTAGAGTAATGTAGCATTTCCCCTATGGCAATTCAACATCAGAGTCAATTTTTCGGTGGAAAATTCCTATTCTGTGTAATGGTTAAGAGTGCAATTTCTCAAAAAACCCAAACCCCCACCATCCATTAAAAATAGCATTTCTATTTATATGTAGGAAGGGAAGTGGAAAACACATTGCTACTCTTCAACTTACATCCATTACAATGAAAATATAAAGAGGGAAAATAATTTGATTTTTTTACCAGTAACTGATTAACTACTTCTTTTTAAATTATTGATAGGTTATTCTTTTCATCCGATGTAACTGGCCTCTGAGAGAAAAAAAATTCCATGTACATTGTAATTGGTTGATCAATTTTTTTACTGTATACACAGAAGTTAGTTTAAAATTAGTTTTCTTCCAAATGTATTTCAAACTAGAGATGACGAGCAGTTTTAAGCTCAAAGTCCATGAAACAATTCAAAATTGGTGCAGAGCAGAAACACGGACCTCCAAAGCATCAGAGGTGGGCTCTGGTGCCATGGAGGAGTGAGCATCCCATGATAACCATTTACATCCGCCGTTTGTTTCTTGTCATGATCGGAAAATAACCGAAAAATCAAATGCCATATAGTGTGTAAATAATGGCCTAACAATTAGTTTGAAAAACGTCATCAACAAAAGAACTTACGAAATGATGACTTTAAACGATACTGCTGATATTCTTGTTTTGCCAACTTTATTTTACCAATGTATTATAAAGCGCTTTGAGTAGCAGAAAAGCGCTTTATAAAAACAATCATTATTATTATTATACTTATTGTCAATAATTTACCTCGTTTGAGAAATTGTTCATACGTATAGAGCATGCTACTGCGTACAGAATCAACCTACAGATAAAAACACCATATGCAAGTGATGAGCGAATATTGCTGCAAAAGTAAGGGAAGTTGATGATTGGAAAATTAAAATCATCACATTTATCATAAAGTTTAGTTGTTAGATTACCATAAACGTCTTTTTCAAGTAAAATATGAAACACACATCTCAGACTCTGATATCTTTTAATTCAAGCTCACAGTGATATTTCGTATCGACATTAGGATGGGAACAACCATAATGATTGTTAATTGGCAATACGTCGTCGACATATCCTAATGTTGAGTTAAAGGCTGCGTCAAATGTTTTCTTCTTTTCAGGTATAAGTATCCAAGATAGTTGCAGTTGCCGTGAAATTAAAAATGGTTCAGTAATTTGAAATTTTACAAAAAATTTAGGAGAGTATTTACTCTCTGCTTTCAAAGTTGATACTTCACCCTAGGTGTTAAGGTGACTAGGTATGCCTCGGCTCGCAAAAGCTGATTTTTATTATTATTGATTTGCCTTTCATTTAAGGGTTGGGATGTGGGTTGACTCTTTTCTTTTGATGTTTTCAAAAAACTCAATTTATTTTTTTTTACCAAAAAAAATGAAATACTGGTATCCCCTTTGTAATGTCAATATATTTTCGTGATAATACGTTCCTTTTTAGATTAAAAAACAGACATAAGTACAATAAGTCTTGTTATCAATATTAATTCTGCAATTAGAATAAAAATACACCCTTGAACAAAAAAATGAGTGTGTCATAATGCATAAAATATATAGGTTCGATGTTATTTTTTAAATATTCAATTGAATTTGACAGATTTACAGAAATCAAATACGCAAATAATCCCTATGGTAGGGGAGGAGGTTGTAAATGTAGACTACTAAATCTCATTAACGTTTACCGTCAAACTTTATGTTAAGGTCAGTGCAGAGAACACGTCTTAGCTTTTGGGTCAAGGGTATCTGAAGGAGATATAATTGATATAATGTAAATCAGTTGGAACATTTCTTTAATTTGCTTTTTGGATGAAAATTTTATTTTTTTTAAAAGCTTAACTATTTTAACATAAAAAACAAATTTTTTAAACCCCCTTTCCCGCAGTCACGCATTTTAACGCATATACCGTTTCCTTTTTCTAACATAAATGACGCATTTACCGTTTACCCGCAATCACGTATTTTCATGCACTTTTAAAAGTTAATTTAATCTTCAAATTCTTGCCAAATTCCTTCTATTTTATACTTGCTTAAATCTCATAAAATAAGAAAAGTTATTTTCTTATTAAAATATTACGTCAAAATATTATTTACGCTTCACTTCAGAGAAAATATTGCAATTTTCTAAATCAAGAAACCAAATGCACTATTTGTGACAACAGAGTAATTTAAAAGAAAAAGCTCCTAAACGTCTGTAAACATACTTTCGACTTACAGAGTACATGAATATACAGTGTTTCCATGAATTATTGAGAATCGTTAGGCAAAATGTTTTTATGAATATTAAAAAATAAACTATTTACTGTTGATTGCTAATGTTCAAAATAACTGCTGTAAAAAAAAAAAGCCTGTTGTAGGTTTGGCAAAGAATAAAACTCTAGTTTCTTCATTTAGTGTTATTCGTTCTCAGTGAATACTAGTATCCAAGCATATATATTTACATTTGCTGATGTCTTTCCTTATTTAACAACGCTGATAAAATTGAAATTCGATTTTCAATGACATGCAGTCGGTCACATGATCAGACTTTCTTGAGAAAAGCAAACTGCACGAGCCATTTGGAAAGTTCCGATTGTGACGTCGCCTGACGTCGTAAATACGTTATGTTGCATTTCCAAAGCAAATTCTAAATAATTCCTATATTTCTTTGTATCACGACTTAAAAATTCAAATATAAATATAAGAAATAAAATATTTTTAGAGTTTCATTGGGTATGAAATGAAGTCGGTACGTGATCAAATCTACTATAATGCCCTTTGGGCGTTATAGAATTTGATCACGTGACCGACTTCATGTCATACCCCAATGAAACTCTAAAAATGATATTTTAATTCTTAAGTCACTGTGGATGTTAGTTTCCTAGGTCAACAAAAATTTCTTTTCCTTGAAAAAGTTCCTTTTCTTTTTAAATATTTTTTTTATCACACAATACAGAATAGATAGTGAATTACTAAGTGTTTCAGAAACAATACCTAATTTAACAATCCTTTTCTAAGAAAATGTAATACCTACATAGCTTAAATAAATTTCTATTTTCGACAGAAGTAATTTTTCAGCAACAGAATAGAACAGATATGTTTTGAAATAAGTAGATTCCTACCTAATGAAAAGTGAATGTAACTTTAGATATTGTCATCATATGTAATACTTTTTTTGAATAATATTGAATTTTATTAACCCAACACATTGTAGATGCCAAGGTGAACAATGGTTCTCGAGTAGTTAAAATTTGAATGTTTCACTCAACTACATGCAATATTTATTATATCATATTGAATGTTTTATACAAATACATACCACAATGAACATTGCGAGCATGAATTCTGAGCAGTCAACATTGTTTTTTTTTAATATCACCCGTCGTCAAGCAATATTGACTGTTGCTGAGCTGGAGGGCGTGGTTTCATTAGTCAGCGGGTAATAGTGATTTTTTAACAAATGTTGATAGATTAAACCAAATGTACACAAGAGTATAATATTTTTATAATTATGTATCCTCTAAAAATGCTTAAAAATCTTTTGGTGTATAGTATTATTACAAATAATATACAATCAGAAAATAATAAAGAAAAAATATGTACTGAAGAGAAAAATAAATGCATCTTTTTTCAATGTAACTTTTAATTAAAACACAGTTTATAAAAAAAATCATTATATTCAAATTCCAAGATATGTACTTAAACACTGTCTGTCTTTACAGCAATAAATCTCCCCCGAAGGTAAAGCCTTTTGTATAAAAAGACAATCGTCCGCCTGAAAACAGAGAGGATAAAACGGCAATTTAATGAAAGGAAATCTTTTTTTTTTAAACAAAACTGTCATTCTTATTTTCGATATAACAAGAGATTGTAGTGAATGCAGTAGCTAGGATAAGAAGAATTTTATAATTTTCAAGGTTTGTAAATGTTGACACCTATTTTAATGACCTATATACACAACTTTACATATGATTAACAAAAAAAGAATACAAACCAAACACAGAGTTCAAAACATACCACAGAGCAATGGACGGTAAATTTAAATCCCTGGTAGGAGCGAATCATGCATGTCTGGTTATCTGGACACGTCCTGTTCCAAGAACAGTTTAATACTTCGTCACAATGGGGACACTCAACTGGTATAGTACCTGCAAATTACCCAAATCATTTATAAGGTTTAAAAATAAACAAAAATTCGTCAGCCCTCCAATTCATCCACTGTTTTATAATTAAAGGACAAGATTTTAAATTATAAGAGTCATAATTAAACATTTTGGAAAAAAATAACCTTTTTGCTAATAATGGAATAATCAACATATAGAAAGTAAATTAATATTTTTTTGCAAGCATTGAGTTTACCAAATATATTTTGAATTAATCTAAAAAAGAAAAGATAAAGGTCATTTTTCAGTGAACATAATTTTCTTGTTTTAGAAAGAGTGAACCGAGAAATTCTGTTTCTGTTAAAAGTTAAATTTAATGTGTGGAAAGAAAACAAAACAAAACAAACAAACAAACAAACAAACAAATACAAATTAATATTCTGAGTAGCCCTATAGTAAAAAAAACATTTTAAGCATATCATATATACGTACGTAATCCCAACTGTACCTCAACACAAAATCTATCATCACAACATTCGATCTCACCCGCAGGTAAAAAAGATTTTAAGAGTAGGCAATCTTGTTTCTGTAAAAGAGAAAGATCTAAATTATATATATAAAGATAGATAGAGAGTGAGGAGATTTTAACTATAATTCTTCATTCTTATATATTTCCATATCTATTTTCTCTGGGACACCTCTTTGAAATTTAGTTAAGTTGATTTCTTGATTAATCTACAGGAATGTAAATTTCGCCAAGAGATAATTCAAGAGAGAAGGAGGTCTTAAATCGCTTGTGGCTATCGTTGTGTTTGATTTAAGTGGACGGATACTATTAAACTGATATGGGAGGCCTCGCGTAATTTAAATCTATTAGTCTACATTTCTAAAATCTAAATTTACAATTTTATTTCACAATGAAATGGAAATATATGGAATCACTGTCTAGTTAGTATAGTATGCTAGCGACATCAACGGTAGATGGATACGTGGACGGGCTTTGCCCCTTAAGCAAATTATGCCACATTTCCAACTATCGTTGAGCCCTGGCATACTCTACTAACTAAACAGTGATTCCTTTAATCAAGTCCAAACCCAAGAGGCATGGTGTACAAAACCTAAAAGTACCTTCAACTATAAAGCATGTCGACTCGCAACGTTGTATGAACTTGAGCACATATGATGAATATACGATAAATATGAAAATTTGTCACAAGCACTCAAATATCTTGAAAATATACTGCTGACAAAATGAAGATGAGAACATACCACAGAACAATGGAGTGTATGGTTTGAACCATGTTGAGATCGAATCATACACGTCTCAGAATCTTGGCAGGTCCTGTTCCAGCTGCAGTTCATTGAGCTGTCACAATATGGACACTGGGCACCTGCGTTTGCATCTGCAAGATGGTACAGTATTTACAAGAATTCTACACAGAATGGAGAAAAGTTTAGGAATAAGACTTCAAATATAATTTACTGCATCAAGGATCGTGCAAAAAATCTTATTTTTGATTCATTGACCTCATTCATTTTTTTTTTTTGTGTTCTCAGGAAAACAAATGAACTGGTTAACAAATTCACCTGTGGTCGTCGAGCTAGTTGTTGTCGCCGTTATTGTTGTCGTTGGTTTTGTCGTTGTTGTCGTTGCTTTAGTCGTTGTTGTTGTTGGTTTTGTTGTCGTCGTTGTAGTAGTAGTAGTTGTTGTCGTTGTTGCTGTTTTGTTGAAAATTACGATATACAATGTAAAGTGAAAACATACTTGCAGAAAAAAATGAAAAATTACTTTTTTTCCGATTTAACTGAATATGGAGAATATTAATTTGAGTGTCTATGACCATCCATGCGTCTAGATGTTTGCATGTCATTCAACCAATTGTTTTTTTCGAACGATATTGCTTCCTAAAAATTACTTTGATTTCTTCAATGAAATCTTATATCACGTCTCCCTAAGACTTTAGAAAACACTGTTGACTTAAAATGAAAAGGTCAAAGGTCAAGATAAGAAATTCAAACGTTCTCTCCGCGATGATCACATTTTTAAAGCTTTTGCAATGATATTTTTATCAAATCTCCTTATAGCGTATAAAAGACAACTAATTGATTTGGAGGTCATATTTCAAAATCAGAAAATCCTATATTTAAAAAAATGTTACCAAATGATAACTTTAGTTAACTTTTTCAGCTTTTCAATGAAATTTTAAGAAGTGTTGTTCTCACTTTGGCTGCAGTAATGATTATTGATTTGGTAAATCAGCTGGAGCATAAATGTGTTTTCCGAGGTTGGTACATGTATATTTACAGAGTACATTAACTATAGTACTTTGGAAGTCAATGTTCTAGATTCACATGAAACATTAGATATACAATCTTGAAGAAATAAATACTGTATACAGTGTTTTTTCGCCTCTGGTTATTTCCGCCCTTTTACACTTGCATACAATTTTGCCCAGTTTTACATTCGCTCAGTCATAGTTCTGTTTAAGAAATTATGCTGCTGTGTACCTCGTGTTAAATTCACCAAATCATATTGAGGGCAAAAACAACGAAAATAAAACGGGGGCGAAAATGTCCCTGTATACTGTAGTAAATGTCTGTATATGAAAGGTTTCCTGTCTCAAAATTTACTTTACGATTTATTTGACTAAAAAACTAATAAGTTGATGCATTTACTGAAAGACATTAACCAGAGAAAAGGAAATGGACAAAAATTTTAAGAACAAAATAATGATACATTTTTCTTTAAAATTTGTTTTTTAACCCGCACTTACTTGGGCATGGATCGGAATTGCAGTGGATGTCTACTTCAAATAAAGATCCCGTACAGCCCTTCCCGCCATGTTGTGGTGGAATACATGCTCGAGTTCTCACCTTGGTTCCGCCCCCACAGCTATAACTACATGGTGTCCAGCTTCCCCAGGCAGTTAAGGTCCCATCCACTATATATTTCATATCAATTTAATATGTTTTATGGAAAACTCATTAATTGAAAAGCATATGTAGAAAAAAAAATTATGCACCAATGTATATGATTTTTAAATAAATGACAACATTGGATTTGATTTTAGCAGAAATTCTATTTTTAACAAGCATAATGACCTGGACAAATGTGTGCGCCGCATTGTTGCACTTCCTGTGTATCTCCATGACATGAGCCCGCAACTTGGCAGGTTCTAGTTCTTACTCTCACACCCGCGCAAGTGGCTGTACACTGACTCCAAGAATGCCATTCGTTGAATTGACCACTTACTGGAGAAAATAAGAGCGGACATTTCATAAAGCATTTTAAAAGGATCGAAAACGGTAATTTCAAATAATGAAATGCATATTTATCTTCTAATTCCATGTAAGAAGTTAGCAAAGGTTTGCTTAAAGAAAGTCAATTTTTCCTGCTCGCCGAGTACTATTTTCTTCACTTACCTACTGCAAGTTCAAAAAAAGTATAAAAAGGATCCCTCAATATGTAATTCAGACTCAATGTAATTGTATTAAAAGATAAACTTTACGGTATTAAAACGTTGTTTAAAAATGTTATTTTTGTGAAATGAAAAATGAACCACTTAGGCTTTTCAGAAAACCTGACTTTATTTATGTTGGTTGCAAAATACAACCAATGTTAATTTTAGAGCTTATATTTTCAATTTAAAATAACTATTTACGATTCAGCTGCAAGAGTAAAATTTTCATATGAAATGTAAGAATGATCTCAAAATTCCGGTAAACTAAATTCATTGTGAACAGCGCAGAACATGTACATCCCTAGAAACAGCAAATGTGGGATTAGGTGCATTGGAGTAATAAGGGATCCCTTTTGTATGGTCTCATCTGAATTGATTTTTATGTATCGATCAAGTGTAGGAGTGCTTCTTTGTGAAAAGCAACACTAGACAATTTTTTGAAACAATTCAGATAAAAAACGACCCAAAGTAGTTTGCATGTACTATGTCACATCATCAAATACAACAAAGCTTCAATTGAATTGTTAAAGTTCTTGTAAGTTCTACCACTTTGCCATTAGTCTGACTCTACTTTTTAATATATCCTACTCGGATTTCTTATCAGTTTGAGAAGCATTAACACAACATACAGGTTCTTTTAAAATATGATAATTCTATTATCAAATAGGAGAAGTTGACGATTGACGATCATTCCGTTGGTCGTAGAGTTTTGTTATAGCTGACTGTAATCGTTTATAGTTAGAAAATATTCAAATATGAAACAGATCTTCAGACTCTGTGGTGTCTTTTATTTCGACTTAAAGGGGAAACAAGGTATCATACATCGTGTTTTCTATAACATTCAGGGTAATTTTATCATTAGAATTCTTTTCGGGTAACATTCAATTTACGAAGAAACAGTAATGAAGATTAAATGTTAACGATAAATGACAACTTTTCATGGTAAAAATTTACTGTCTCAGACACATAAAACTTGATCATCAGTCCGTCTCGTGGCATTCTTGTAGTCAAAGTCTCAAATTTCAACCTTATAGAACACTACAAATTATAATGATATTTTAATGACTATCATTTGCCTATCCAAAGGACCATCCATTTTGAGACTTTGACATATAATGTTGTTACCAACCATGGCACGCATTCGCATTGCAATGATTGTTCACTTCAAACAAAGACCCAACACAATCGCTGCCTCCATTTTGTGGCGGAATACACGTCCGAGATCTCATCTGTGTACCGCCTCCACAGCTAGCACTGCAAGCGGTCCAGCTTCCCCAGGAAGTTAAAACGCCATTTACTGAAATTCAACTCAAAACTTTGAAGAAAAGCACACATATGGAAGTAAAATTCAAACGTACACCAACAAATTAACTACCGATGAGTTTGAATGGTATAGTAACTATAGTTACGTTTTCGTTGTATGGATAATTGTGAATACCTGGACAATGTTGTGCGCCACAGTGATGAATTTCTGTTGTAGATCCGTGGCAAGCACCGTCAATGTTACAGGTGCGATATCTCAGTCTTACACCCTCGCATGTTGCTGAGCATTGACCCCATGGCTGCCATTCATTTAATTTAGCTGCTGTATAAAACAAAAACCTTCGATTAGATTTATAAAATTCCCGCAAGCAAAATGATTTATATTTAACAAGAACAAGTATGTGATTTTTAGCTCAATATTTTATGGTAGAAAGTTGTGTGTAGAGCTTCATCGGAAAGAGTACAAACAATGTAATCTGAACCCCACAAAAATGCTTTCAATAAAATAATGTGAATATGCCTTGTTCTCGATTGTGAAAAAGGTTGGTGTCAAAATCAAATTTGAGTAAAGTCATTTACATACCATTCGGGGTCACGCAGGAGAAAAATTTGCATATACTCGATTTTAAAATTTCATTTAGTGTATTTTAGAAAACGTTTTGAAGTTCAAATAAACCTAAATAGATACGTTATTATTACATGCAAGTATGGAAGTAACAAAAATGCAAAATTATAAACATTATGATAATGCATTGCCTAACAATATTCATTTATTGTCGATCTGTTTTTGCTCTTTTCAAATGTGAACAATGTAGATAACGATCAGGGCTCGATTGCTCAAAAGGTAGTAAATTTTTCCAACTTTTGAACAACTTGGCCAAGATATTCAAGCTCATAATCCATAAAACCATACAAAATAGGAACAGAGCAAACATGGACCTCCACATTATCAATGGTGGGATCAGAGGTGCCAAGGAGGAGTGAGCATTCCCTGCGACCGGTTTCACAAGCCATGTGCTCCTTGTCATGATGGGGAAATAACGGGAAAATCCGTCAATTCAATGTGCAGATAATGGCCTAACAATTAGTATGAAAAGCGTTTGTCAGCATTTGACTCAATGATAAATTCTATTTGCTGACAAGGTCATTGTATCTACCATAGAACTTATTAAATGATGACTTTAAACGAGACTTTTAATATGCTTGTTTCATCAATTTGTTTGTCAATAATTTACTAGTATCTCGTTTTAGTAATGGTATATATACGTAAAGCATGCTCTTGCGTATATAATCAACTAAGAGATATAAACCCCGTATGTAAGTGATGAAGGAATATCTTTGACTATATAAAAAGAAGTAGGCATACATTTATATATAATCTTTAAATTATCTTTATAAATCCACAACAGTTCATTAAAGAGCACTTTAAAATGAATCATTTAAATTTAAATTTTATAGTGAGTATTAATGATCATCAAAAATTCGTTAATATTTATTTTTTTTTTCTTAACAATTTTACAACGAGTTATCTTTAGCTTTATATTTTATATTTCTAGATAGCTTTAGAGTTGCGTTTGCAATAGTTTATATAATTTCACTATATCTAAACGATTAAATTACGAAAAATTACTGAACAGTCAAACGTCAATTTAGTTTAGAAATGTGTGTGTGGGTATTAAAAAAATGATCCATGAATTTATAAGATATTATAAATCATTTATAACATACCTGGTGTTGTTGTTGCCTTTGTTGTTGTCGTTGTTGTTGCATCTACGATATACAATGAACATTATTGCGAAAGAAAAGGCGGAAACATTTTTTCTTTGCCCCTTCTCTTAATACTGTCCATATTTTTTTTTAGATGCAAGTAACATACATTTTGAAGGTAATTATTTTAATACATTTAGTGCTATCAGCTGAAGGCATATTTATAACAGTTTGATATAAAAATAAATTTTTATTCTTGCCATTTAATGCTGAACTTTTTTGATGAAAGGTACTCACCAGCGCAATAGCAACTCGAGTCAACACACTGTGGGGTCTGATGATACGAACAAGGTGAGTGTCTACAATCGTAGTCTGAATGACATGTTGGAGGCTCACCTTCCAAAGAAAACATAAAATTTTCCTTTAATTTATTAAAGGCATCCTGCCAACGAACTCTTTTACCAAAATGAAATTTTTATCCATAACAAATTTTATCAACACATTATTCTTGTTTTTTGAGGCACCGGAACGGCGGAATTCATTTTTTGACTAGTAATCATTATTCTAAGTATTCCATACATGAATCCCGGACATCATGTGTCTTAATACATAAAAAAAAATATCACTGATATCATCTATATCAGCTTGCCGGACTCAAAAAATTGAAGAAAAAAAAATAAAAACTCGAGCTTGAGAAAAACGGTTAGTGTATTGCACTAATTACGGAACCTATGCCTCCATCATTGTACAGATCATGCATGTGCGATATTTTATGTACTGCATTTTCACACTGAATATGTTTCTTGAAATGTTGCAACTGCTCAGCCTTGTATAAACATACCAAAAAGAAAATATAAATTAGTAAGTAATAAAAACAACTTACGGGTACAGGTACACTCCAAATTTAAGCAGGTTGTACTATAGGAATTACCACACATGGTGGCAGGACATGCTTCTTGGTGGGGATGCCGCCGGCGCCCTACATGAGGGTCACATGCTGGAAGCTTGATATCTTAAACAGAAATTTAAATTTTATCAATCTTTCTTAAATAAAGAAACATCGAACCCGGTCAGGTGCTTTGATTAGAGCAAGCTTTAATCTTCACTAATTGATGATGCTTCCATATTTATAAAACTCATCAGGCGTTTGATTTTCTTTAAAAGAAGAAAACTTTGATCCTTCATTGAAATGCCTGCCATTTGCCTGGAAATTAAACCATTACTTACCCTTCATGCAATGACATTTCCCAAGATGACAGACCTTGCCTGGTGCGTGCTCGTGTACAGGACAGTGCATTCCAGCGCAGTTTCTGTCGGAGGTACAGTGTATTGTGTCATGTGGAGGGGCGTCTGGAAAGACAGAACACGGCATCTATAGATAATCGAACTCTTAAACTTAAATTCAAGTGAGATATTTCTTTATGATAGTTGAACATTTTCTTTATCAAAAACGATCGATAGTCCATTTTAGCATTAATCAATTTACAATGATAAAATAGAATTTACATGAATGAAGTAAAATGAAATATATGGAGATAAAATAAAATTATTTGAAGATGGATCAACGTCAATATTTTACTCTCAAACATTTAGACGCAACCTCTTCCCGATGGAGGGGTGTACTCGGCACTTACGCATACATTCACATCTATTTTGCGATGTATGACAATAATGATGGAATGGTCTTTCACATTCTCCATAATCACATTCAACATCATTTGTGCAGTATTTAGATGTACCTAATATGTAAAAAAAAAAGTTCAATCATCAGCATATTGCAGTTGTAAATTAACATATTTTCTAAATTTGATTCCTAATTATTTGAAATCGTGTTGACCTTGCGATGCTTCGATGCACATTTTAAAACATGGTACATTTTCACGAAAAGTACACTAACCCAAAACAATGCTCATTAGCTTGATAATTTACATAATTGATGTCAAATGGGTTTTTTTCTACATGTTCAGAAATTTCATAATTAGTTTTTAAGATATAATTTTCGTGAGGATTTTATCTTAAAAATGGGTGAATTCACGCCGGACAACAGGTGATTTAAAAAAGCTTAATTCTGATTTCGGCTCAAGGGAGGTACATAAAAATTAGTTTTGGTAACTCACGTTTGCAAACGCACTTGGAATGGAGACAGATCGGAGAGTCGCCTGAAGAACATATCACTCTTCCACAGTCAGAGCTATGTACACAACTAGATGACAACTGATGTGCCACCTCTGAAAAATGAAATAAAAAAGATCAAAAAAGATCTGAAGGTATCAAGAAACTCAAGTTTCAGAGTCCGCATAATCACCGCATAATCAGAGTTATGAAGGCAACTAGATGACCACTGATGTATCATCTCTGAAAAATGAAACCAAAAAGATTTTTTTTAAAAATCTTTATTGATATCAAGGTATCAAGAATCGCAAGTTTCAGAATTCCCATAATCATACTTTTTATGGCAACTAGATTACAACTAAAAATTCTTCTCCGAAAAACAAAAACAAAAAGATCAGATATTTTTAAATCAAAATTATCTTTTTAATATTGACTTATCAAGAAACGCTATAAGAGTTTAAGAGTACCCATAATCAGAATTATGAAGGCAACTTAGTGACATTTAATATTCTCTGAAAATAAAAAAAACCCAAAAAGATTAGATATCTAAAAATCAAAATTATATCAGAGAACTCTAATTTTAGGGGTAAAAAATTGTCTTTATTGTCAAAAGCATGGACACTAGTTTATCTGGAGGAGTAAAGTGTTGGAATTTTTAGTGCGACTTTTTGAACAAAAAATTGTGATTTCATGATTTTGAAACGCTGTCTGTTTTTTAAGCATAATGGAAATGGTGATACATATATAATAACAATGAGAATTCAATAAAACTACATCTGCAAGTTTACAAAACAGAAAGGAAACAATATTAATATTTGAAACAACCTTTTGTAATAAGTGCTCATTCTGGCTTTTTTTTTTATCTGTAAGGCACGCATAAACGCTTGAACTGTTCTTCAAAATCATTATCTACAACCATGTACCTTTCTATCACACATTCTTCAATAACATGAAATAATCTAAAAATAGCAAGGTTCCTTGGTCGACAACACCAAGTATACAGTAGTGCATTAATATGTACTTTATAAATATCCACTTTAAACTTTAAAAAAAAAAAATTCATGTAGAATATATCAATCCAAAAACTGATGAAAATGCAAAGCACTAAATTATCAGATATATTCTTCGAAACTATCAGTATAATGAATGATTTTAAAGAACATCAAAAACACACGTGACTGTCATGCTCAATATCATATATAGTTGTACAAAATAAAGATTTGTGTTAGTTATGTAAAATATTGACATGATATCTTAATTACTAGACTTTTGTTAAGAAATTAAAAAGTTTAAGCATTTGTTTTTAATTACATAGTACCATATGGTCTAAACACACAGTGTTCTAGATGCTTCTGATTGTTTATTATAATAAAATAATTAGTATCGAAGATTTTAATTATATGTGTCTGTAAATAATCAACTAAGCATACCTATAAATTGGAGAAAAATAAGCCATTTCCATATCATTTTCTCCTTGCTAGTGATCAGTTCTTGTTATCAGTTACTATCAATCTCATTTTTGGACATGTGTAGACTTTTGAAGGCCGGATCTTTAATCAAGTATCATATATTAATGTTATTCTGTGAGACAAAATATATCCTTTGTGTTATTTCATTTTCCGTACATTTTCTTTAAAATGAACACATTGCAACATTTAAAAAAAAAATCCAAAGAATACATACATAAATAAACAACTACATAAATAGCACACATTTTTCTGGTAAATCATTAAGAAAAGCAAAGCAATCAAAAATTTACACATTATGTAAATTTACATCGAAGACAATATTGATTGTTTTGCAAATACGTTCATCATAAATGTTTTCAAATATGTTTTTAAAAAAAGGAATGCTGCTAAGTGCTTTTTTAAAAATCAAAATTTTAATTTTAGATGCTTAGAAGCTTAGAACAGATATTTGAAAAAAAAAATGAATGCTATAAATTTCATTAAAATTGTATGCCTAATCATATACGCCGTGTTTTCTGAAAGAAACATCATCAATGATGTGATCCCCAGAAATTTTATCCAAGTACTTTTTTTAAAAGTGAAATTCTTTGCAAACCATTTAAAAACTTTAATTAAGTGTTAAATTTGATACCTATTCTGTTTAAAGATATTTAAAATATTTTTTCAGAACTTTAATTAAATTAATAAAAACACACTTTTTGAAACGAAACAAAACACTTCGTGTTTAACCATGTCAATCCATCCATCCATCCATCCATCCATCCATCCATCCATCCATCCATCCATCCATCCATCCATCCATCCATCCATCCATCAATCAATCAATCAATCAATCAAATACAGTGGCATGTATATTTATTTTTTGGTAAGCCTGCACTAATGTCTACCTTTTAAAAAGTAGAAAAGAACTACATGTACTAGTAGTCTTTATTCTTTACAGAAATATGTCGCAACTTACCACAGACACATTTGCTGTGCGCACAACTGGGTTGTCCGTCATGAGGGCACTCATAAAGGTTTCGACACCTGTGGCTGGAAGTGCATCTTAATAAGTCAGGGAATTGGCACTTTTGACTGTGTGTACAATTTTTTTCAGGGATCAGAAACGATTCTGTAAAATAACGATTAAGAAAATTATGTTAACTACTGAACAGTGCTGTTTTTACTGCTGTCTGTTTGTGACAGTATACGTTCATTTACTGCCTTTCAATGGTTTTTGATTAATTATTAATTTTTCTTAAATAACAATTGATCTTGTAATAAAAGAGAAAGAGTCTGACACATGTATTTCATATGTGAATGTTTTACTGGAGAAAGATGTTGATGGCAAGTTGAAAACAAAAAATTATGATAAACGTAATGTCTTTATTTTTCTTTTATCAACTTTTTTTACTTATTATAAAATGCCTATTTTGTTGTTTATTTCACTTAATTTATTTGTTCAACTAATAATCAACATACTTGAAAGCTCTAGTATTTCTTAACAAACCTGAAATTGGAAGAAAAAGACACGTGAAAATCCCTATCCAAACCATTTTCATGTGTTGCTAGTCGTTGTCTCTTATCTGCTCTAAAATTGTATTAAAAAGCCAGTGTATTTAGGGATCAAGTGCATTGTGACATTGGTTTGACTCTACTCCGTTGATTATCAGCGTTGATTGGTAAGAATATAAGAATTTTCGACATCTGCATAATATGAATGGAAATAACTACTGTATACAGAGTTATTTTCGCCCTATGTTATTTTCACCCTTTTGAACTTGTGAACAATTTTACCCCGTTTTAAATTCGCCCAGTCATAGTTCTGTTTAAGAAATTATGAGGTGTAATTTGAATTCGCCCGTTTTAAATTCGCCCAATCAAGAGAAGGGCGAAAGGGGCGAAAATAAAACAGGGGCGAAAATTTCCCTGTATACAGTAACATTATTCAAGCTCAAAAGTCTAAACACAAAATAGGAGAACAAACACTAAAAGCGCAGAGATGGGATCAGGTGCAATGAAGAAGTGAGCATCCCTTGTTTACTAATCACACTCGCCGTGTGATCCTTGTCATGAAAGGAAAATAACGAAACAGAATTTGTCGACAATTAAATGTGTACATAATGGCCTTACAATTAGTATGAAATACGTCAGTCAGCATTTATCCTAAATATAAATTGTACTTGCTGACAAGGTCATTGTATCGATTAAAGAACTTTCGAAATGATGACTTTAAACGAGACTGCTGATAATTTCGTTTCAGCGACTTGTATGTCAATAACTAACCTCGATTTAAAAATTATTCATACATAAAGCATCATATTAACTGATAGATATAAACTTCGTATGCAGGCGAATCATAAAGTTTGGTTATTAGATTACCGTTCACGTCTTTCTCTAGTAGAATGTCTAATATGAAAGAGATGTATCAAATACTCTGTATCTTTTATTTCGACCTATATCGTATGAATTTTTCACAATGAGTGTTAGGCCATTATTTACACTCTGAGTGGTCTACACATTTTCCCATTTTTTCCCTGAACATGATAAGTAACACACGGAGGATGTAACCGGTTGGCACTCCTCTATGGCACCTGGTCATGTTTGCTCCGCTCCGTTATGTTTAATAGTCTTTTGAGCTCCAATACTGTTTTTTATGTCCATAATTTCTATCGACTTAAGAATGGAAATAACCATTGATTGACGATAACGCGTCTATACAATGTCAAGTTGAAGGCCACAGCGAGTGTTTTTTTCTTTTCACATATGAAATTTTGGACAAATCCTCAGAAAACCTTATAAACAGCGTACACTTTTTTCCAAAGCAAAAACCGTTAAAATATCTTCTTTCCTTGTTAAGAAAAAATGAATTGGGGCCTGTTTTATAATGAAAATAAGAAGTATTATGTATTCACTTTATATGTTTTCTCTATGCTTATTTCTATAAAAAAATAATTTCAATGAAAAACGACATTACAGAAAATCTGAGTACATGTAATACACAGCTCTAATATACTAACGACTTCCTTATGTAAATGATGCTATAAGGTTTTGAAATCATAACAGATATGTTTATATCTATTTTTCAAACTAACTTATTGGGAAAGAAAAAACTATTCGTAAAGAATCAGTATTTTTCTACAAAGCATTTATTTTTAACTTTAAGAAAAAAAGAATTTTACTTTTTTTTTAAAAACTCTATTACGAAGAAGGAACACACAACGAGAACATTCCTAGTTTCCGTCCAGAATAAATTTTGCATTGTTTGAAAAGCAATATTTCCCAATGTTTGCCAATTTACGAGAACAATATAGAGAATATAATTAAAAATATACAGAATAAAATAAGTGAAGCCTTGGGTATTTCAGAAATAATTGCTTTGGGTCCTTGTGGAGATAAACATAATCCAAAATAAAGAATTCAAAATAGCAGTTTGTGATAATTGAGAAAATTTTTTTTCGATGTATGAATTTAGCCCCTGAAGGGGGGGGGGGGGGGGGGGGGGGGGGAGGAGTAATATCATTGACGAATAAACAATCAACATGAGAAATGATGAAAGGTAGATTAACATGATTCAAAATATCTTTTCCATCAGGAGCAATAACTCCTTTTAATCCCATTCTCTAAATAATTCAAATAAAATAGAATAAAAACATTTCTGAAAAAGCGTCACAAATTTAAGTCAAAGTGGAAATAGAAGGGGTTGAAGATAGAGTGTACATCCTTCTCTTTCTTAATATGTGCTTTGAAAAGGCCCATTGTCATTCTTTTATAAAAGTTGAATTAAATATCGCAATAGAGCTTACGTAAGTAAACTGTAAAAGTCTAATAGGAACTTTGAATATGATAACTTCACATTTCAATCACAAAGACGTTACGCGCGATGTTGGTGTCATTTTACAATTCTAGAATATGACCCATTAAACTCATCGGTGATTTTAAAAATATACTTGCATTATGGGTGATTTTTGTATGAATGGATAGGTTTTAAACAGAGCTACCCGATTCTAGTCATAAAATAACATTACGTTACGTGTTTTAGCAAGGATCGCTCATTTTTCGCGTGCAGAGAGTTCAAGAATGAATCTAGAATTTTTATTTTTCTCACAAGCAAGAGCAATCCATGTCGTTTGTGACTTCATTATCGATTTTGCATTAAATGTTGGCAACAAATAGAAAAGGATAACACCTGGATTCCTCCTCTATATAGGGGCATGGATTGTGTCGGGAATTTATTTGAATTGCATGACTGTAATAGGGTTCATACATCAAGTACGTATTGATCCTCAAAGGAATTTCCTTTCAATATTTATTTTCAATAATAAAAAGACATTCATTTTCAAATAATATATACATGTATATTCGTATTTAAACATACATTAAAAAGAAATATTTACATACACTAAAATCTTTTTATGAAGTGGGCTTTTCTTTCAAATATCGGTTTCAAGAATAGCAAGTTATAGTTTTTTCATCTTCTAAGTGTCATTTAGCCCACAACATGATTTGGAATTAAGTCTTCCAATTTTTTTTATGCAGATGCATAGTTGCTTTGGAACAACGTTAACTTTAGAAGATGACTAGAACATTATGTTTTGAATGATTTCCTATTTCAATAAAACAATAAAACTCTAATTATGATGTCTTATGGCTTTTGACGTTACGCACGTTGTTGGTGACGTTTGACATTACGCTTTTATAGTGTTACGGGAAAATTGACGTAATGCTTTACGCGTCAAGAACGTTCACTGGTTGTGTAAAATATTATTGAACGGAGTAAATTAATTACGGATAACAGTAGCAAATTATGAACATTCAATTATTTTTGTAATTGATGGGGAAAACAATAGAAACAAGAAGTACTGTGAGCAGTGAGCTCACTAAATGATACCCCTGCCTCCCATATGAATATAATGGGGGTGTCCATGTTTTGTTTTGGGAAACCCAAAATATGTGTCAGATCAAAAAGTAAAATAGGAGGTGCACAATGGCAATATGTATTTAAAATTTCTGTGAAAGTTTCATCAAATTTTATTCAGTGGTATCAGAGGAGTTGCGGATAAGAGATGTGTACCCCAAAGCGTAACAGATAGACGGACGGACGGACTTAACGATAACTATATACCCTCCCGCTTTTCAAGCGGACGGTAAAATTCACGACTCAAAAAAGGGCAATGTCTAACTTTTTGCACGTCATGTTAGACGCTGGACATTTCTGTTGAACTCGTTATCCAGTTACTAGCTACAAAGCATGCAGTTTGATATCTATAAGACAAGCACATTATTTTGATATATTTTGTTTCTATTTAAACTCTCTTGTAAATGACTAAATTTATTGTTAAGATTCATATGCATGTTTTTAGTAAATAGCGTTACAGATTCTTCATCTGTAAAAACCATCCCTTTTTATTTCTATTTTCTATTTTGATCAATAAAATTCAACTTCAATATACATTTGTCTTTTGTCCTTTTTCATAGCATTTTGGGAAAAGAGGAGGCATTTCTCGTGTTGATTGTTTACTCGTTAATGATATTAACCCCCCTTAGGGGCTAAATTCATACATTAAATTTTTTTCTCTCAATTATCTCAAAATGCTTTTTTGAATTCTTTATTTTGGATTATGTTTATCTCCGCAATTATTTCTGAAATCCCCAAGGCTTCATTTAACTTATTCTGTATATTTTTTTTTCATTTTATTCTGTATATTGTTCTCGTAAAGTGGCAAACGTTGGGAAATATTGTTATTCAAACAATGCAAAATTTATTCTGGACGGAAACTAGGAATGTTCTCGTTGTGTGTTCCTTCTTCGTAATAGAGTTAAAAAAAAAAATAAAAATCTCATTTTTCTTAGAGTTTAAAATAAATGCTTTGTAGAAAAATACTGATTCTATACGAATAGTTTTTTTCTTTCTCAATAAGTAGGTCTGAAAATAGATTTAACATATCAGGTATGATTTCAAAACCTTACAGCATCATTAACCTAAGGAAGTTGTTAGTATATAAGAAGTGTGTGTTACATGTACTCAGATTTTCTGTAATGTTGTTTTTTATTGAAATTATTTTTTTATAGAAATAAGCATAGAGAAAACATGAAAAGTGAATACATAATACTTCTTATTTACATTATAAAACAGGCCCAAATCTTTTCTTAACAAGGTGAGAAGATATTTTAACGGTTTTTGCTTTAGAAAAATGTGTACACTGTTTATAAGGTTTTATGAGGATTTGTCCAAAATTTCATATGTGTAAAGAAGAAAACACTTGCTGTGGCCTTCAATCGACATTTAGATTTACATATGTATAGACGATGTATCGTCAATCAATGGTTATTTCTTTTCTTATGTCGATAGAAATTATGGACATAAAAAACAGTATTCGAGCTCAAAAGTCCATTAAACATTACGGAGCGGAGCAAACATGACCAGGTGCCACGGAGGAGTAAGCATCCCCTGCCAATCGGTTACATCCTCCGTGTGTTACTTGTCATGGTCAGGGAAAATGAGAAAATGCGTCGACCACTCAGAGTGTAAATAATGGCCTAACACTCAGCGTGAAAAATTCATACGATATGAGGTTGAAATAAAAGATACCACAGAGTATTTCATACATCTCTTTCATATCAGACATTCTACTTGAGAAAGACGTGAACGGTAATCTAATAACCAAACTTTATGATTAACAAGATGACTTTAACTTTTCAATCGTCAACTTCCCTTACTATGTAACAATATACCTTCATCGCCTAACAAAAAGAATTTGTCGACAATCAAATGTGTACATAATGGCCTTACAATTAGTATAAAAAACGTCAGTCAGCATTTGTCAGCAACATAAATTGTATTTGCTGACAAGGTCATTGTATCGATCAAAGAACTTTCGAAATGGTGACTTTAAACGAGACTGCTGATAGTCTTTTTTCAGCGACTTGTTTGTAAATTACTTAGTACCCGGTACTTACCTCGATTTAAAATTATTCATACATAAAGCATCATATTAACTGATAGATATAAACTTCGTAGAAAGGCTTATAATTTAAAATCATCAGCTTATTTTCTTCAGCCAGTAACATTATATCCATAGTTCATTATCAATTTCTTCACTTGATTAAACAAACCTGCAACAGGAAGAATAATATCTATTTCCAAATCATTTTATTTAATTAAATCTTCCTTTATTGACCTCATAGAAATTAAGGTCGTGTATACTTTTAATAAACACAATTCCACTGAAACTGATCTTTAAGATAAAATAAATATATAAATAGTTAATATCATGTATTTGACAAATTGTACTTTATAGTATGTGCTATTGTTTAAAGACAAATTGGCAACACGTTGATTAAAGATGCTTAAGGTTTCGTCAAAGGTCAACATGTCCAAAAATTTATTTTTACAATAGCCCCAAAACTATGTGAGGTATAAAGATAAAACTTTTAAAGTTTATAGATTTTTCATTGATTAACAGATAGAAAGTATCACTTGATAAAAAAAATTGGAACAATTATTAATTGAGAAAAATTCTTCTTAAAAATGCATATCTTTTCAAAAAATACACGTAATTAATTCCGCGCTCTTAATGAAAACCATTATTGCAGAAACAAAATTTTTATCAATGAAGGGCAAGTTGGACTTGGATAGCCTCTGGAAAGTTGTTTTCCCTGTTTATTTTGTCCAAATGTTAAGACTTAATTGAAAGTGAAAGTACATTGCAAATGGCGGATTCTATAGGGGTCTTGTCTTTATACATGTCATGCTTTCAATAACAGCCTTTCAGAGACCATTCATGTCCAACTTGCCCTTCAATGATAAACATTTATTATTTCTGCAATGATGGTTTTCACAAAAAAAAAAAGAATTAAGCAGGTGCATTTTTCTGTAAACATGCATATTTTCTGATACATTTTTTTCTCAAAAAATAGCTTTTTAAAAATATTTGTTATCAAGTGATACTTTCTATCTATTAATTCATGATATATTTATAAACTGTAAACGTTTTGACTTTATACCACACATAGTTTTTGAGCTATTGTAAAATAATTTTTTAGACATGTTGACCTTTGACGAAACCTTAAGTCCCCCCTTCCTAAATTGCATATTATAGTATATGCCATTGTATACAGACAAAGTTGGCATCACGTTTATCAAAGATGCTTAAGTTTTTCCCCCATAAAATTTTGATGCTGAAAGTTTGAAGAAAGGTCAAAATCTTTTTCGAAAACTTTGCAAATAGCTTTTTTAAAAGATTTTTTTGACTCATGAATGATGCTACATGTAAAATATTTATAGTGTATACAGACAGTCAGTAAGTTTTAATGCAGAACTATCAATGTAAAATTTAACATGAATATCTGTTGTCAACTATTATAAAATCCAGGTCAGAGTAACGTTACCTTAGTTCCCTGAAGGTACTGATAGAAGACTGGTTTTGGGTACTGTTCCAGTGAACTGTCGATCCACTTCTGCCTTGTGGTTGAAATACAGGCCACGTTAAATGTATTGCACATATCATAGAATTAATCGTGCAGTACAAAAACAGCTGATCGAAAACTTTGTAAAGGCTTGAATTAAGTATTAATTTAGGTTTAAACTGTTTTAAACAAGAAATATTATGAAAAATACATAAATTATCATTATTTTCTTAGGTTTCATATAGGCCTATATATTAAGATGCCTTGTTGGGTATGAATTTTCAATATTTTACAATTTTGGTGATTAAAAGTATCTTTCAATAGTCAATGCACATGCATAATACAAATTATGGCTTATAATCTGTATGAAAGTTGTAAATCAACATTCGACGCAACGACAGATTGAATTTGCACACAAAGTCATAATAATGACCATGGACTTTGCGAAGTATTAACCTCAAACAAGACTATAGAAATACCCTTATTTCATCAACAATTTTCTGGTTTCTAGTTCGATAAAGTTTACTTCCTGTGTGACATTTTATGTTGTAATAAAAACGTTAAGATCCTAACAACCATTCATAATTTGTAAATTGTCATATTTTACTTCTTTTACTTTGAATAATTGCATTGTAACGTGAAGCGGTCACCCATCCAAGGGTTAAACAGGCTCGCCGTTGCTTAACTTGCCTGAAATTGAGAGAGACTCTACCGCATCACTAGAAAAGCTAGCTCACTAGCGAGGCAGTATAATTTCCCTATATACTGTCCGCTACACTTCCCCCCGCTCAGGGAAGCTTCGACCCGAAGCTTAGCATGAGTTCTCTCTGAGTATCTGGGCCTCTTCAGCTACGGCAACCAATGCCGTTCGCGGACACGAAGTCCTAGCCTTAGAGCTTCCTGAAGTAGGTCGGAACCTGACTTCAGATACGGCAACCCCTGCCGTCCACAGACGAAGTTTGTATATGGACACTAAGTCCTAGCTCTAAGACTTCCTGAAGCAGGACACCAGACACCAGAGTCACATCGCTGCCACCAATTTTGTAACGTGAAGCGGTCACCCATCCAAGGGTTAAACTTGCCTGAAATTGAGGGAGACTCTACCGCATCACTCGAATAGCTAGCTCACTAGCGAGGCAGTATAAGTTCCCTATATACTGTCCGCTACACTATTATACTTACATAAATAAGTTGGAATTGATTTGTAAATGAATTTTTTTTTAAAGATAATTATATTACCTTCATCATTTCACTATTTTTCCTTTACATACATGTACAGAATAAATTATCGCTCTTTATGATTCTGTGTGTTATGAACTTATTTATACAACTCTCTGACATATTGCAGGTACGTCATCTAATTTATGTATTATTGGTACCCAGATAGGTATAAAGATCCAGATATGGATAACAAAAATATCAGCTACTGATATATGATAGCCCTTTCATTTCTGATTTAAGTTGAATCACATTTATATGTACGAATTAAAACCTGGATATAGCTGTTATCTTTTTGAACTCTAAATTGACCTTGTCTTACTTGTCTTAAATTGGTTCTCTGTCCACAAATTTGTACTTAACTGCTTCTAAATTTGGTCATGTTCCACAATTTTTGTTTCTATATATAAATTATGATACACTTCGCTAGCATAAACTAGACTGTAGGCTACCTAAAAGTAGTACGATTACATGCAGAAATAAAATATGGAGATAACAAAAACTAGTGAACACAGCAAATACGCACCACTAAAACATCAGAAGTTATATTAGGTACCCTGGTCGAGGGAGCCTCCCCTTTTCATAATGGTAAAATAAAGGAAAGTTATTTGCCTTTTTAAATATTATCATAGGTTTTTATATAATATATTGATAATTTATGAGTCGAGTGTGAAGAGTATGCATTAAAACGACAGATGTTAAGACATTTAAAGAAATATTTGTCTTGTGCAAAGGATTTTAAATCCATCGTTTTTCTGTAATCTCTCGCTATCCATATAGCTTAAATACAAGTTCGGTGTATATCAGTTTTATCTTTTCTTTGATGGAAAATGGAGCTTTTCATCATCCAATTCTCCTGTAAAAAGGAAGGTAAATGAAATGGCAAACAGTGTCCACATTATAGTTTTTCTTTGACAATTTAGTCCCTGCAATGGTTGCCTTGCAAAAAAAAAAAAAGAATTTACAGGCATTCGATAATACAACAAATCTACCTGAATATTTCGCAAGACTGAAAGGGATGCAATGATTATATATCAGCAAAATGACATTTATAGATGTTGCAGTTTTTATATGCAGGAGTTTCTTATCATCCTTTTCATTCTTATTTTATGTAAGGCTAACTTACTGGGTAATGATTTCGAGTCCCAAAATTGCTAGGTAATGTTTATGTGGTGATACAAGAACGTTTCTTAAAAATATTCCGTCAGAGAATAACTGCCTTGTAAGCTGGATAAATGTATGAAAGGTTAAGATTCTCACAACGTGGACAACTTAAATTTCAGGTACAAATAATTTATTGATTGATTGATTTGCCATCCATATGTTTTAAGTGTTAAAACATATTGTTACAAAAGGAACATCACCGTCTTCTATTCAACCAAACCCCCATAAATTTGAAATTTATGTACCTGGAGAAAGAGTTTCAAAGTTTAAAATTTTCTCTTTCAAAATATTTTGAAAAAAAATCTTTTGGCTTTGCAAAATATAATATTTCTTCCTTTAGAATTTTTTTTCAAACAGAAATCTCGCTTTTAAAAGCGATTGAAGACTTCAATGCTTACTTGGACAATCATCAGGATTGCAGACGTTTGCTTCAAATAAATGACCATCACAGTCTTTGCCGCCATGTTGGGGAGCGATGCATGTCCGCGATCTCACCTGGGTTCCGCCCCCACACGAGGCGGTGCAGATAGTCCAGCTCCCCCAGGGGGTTAAAGTCCCATCCACTAAAAATTCATTTTGTAATCATACGAAAGTTTCAACATGTTTTAATTTAAAAGATAAAATGTCTTGAAAATTTAAAAATCCTCTTAGGGACCTAATTCCGCCATCTGTTTCTCTAGCTTTCAAAGTTTTGTTCACAATTCGTGTTGTTTTTATTTACATGTATAAGATTAGTCACTTTTCCATCTCTTCATGCCTTTTCATAATACGGACATTTCTAAAATCCTAATTTTAAAAATGTTTAATTTGGGTTCTTTTTATTTTATTCTTTTTTATCTTTCAATTTTCTTACTGTCAAGCACCATGAAAATGTACCAGAAATTAAACACCTGGACAATGAAGTGCTCCACAGGGCTGGATTTGTGTGGTCTCTCCAGTACAGGTAGCACCAGTTTGACAGCTTCGCATTCTGATTTTCAAACCCTGGCATGTAGCAGTACATGGTCCCCAAGCTTGCCATTCATTGAAATTAACATCAACTGAAGATGAATAAAGTGTACCAGTTTGTATTATTAAAGAATTATTCAAAACACTCGAAAATGATGCTTTTTCTAGAATCATTCATTTTGCATAATGTGTACTCCATCTATTACTTATAACTAAGATTTAATGTCAAAGGGCATCGTTTTACTATGTTTTATTGTATAACATAATAGTTATCGCTTTTGATATTTTGGGCAATGTAGTGGATCATTTTCAAAGCAGAACGTTTGGCAGTGCTGACACGAAAACGGTCATTCAATGGCCCTTCGCTCTGAGAATTTGCCGTCATCCACTGACAAGTGGTGACGTCTCGATTAAAGTGAAAAACAATCCAAAGAGACGTAGAAAAAAAAACAAATCAATATGGAAACCAATAGGTCATCAATATCCAGCAGTGAGTCATCCTGGTTTACACCAGAGATACGACGCTTAAGAGTGACGTTTTCTGTTCTTTATTTCATCTCAGAATAAAGCGACTTTGCTTAACTGTGACTATTAAATATGGGGAATTCAAATTTTTTTGTCTTGTTTTTTTCTTAATGTACATTTATGCCAGATAAACATCCTTAAACAAATAAAATTATTTAAAAACTGTTTCTTCGTTTTTATCATCTGTGCCCCTTGCTTCCCTGCAAAAACATATTTGATCAATTTAAGCAAACCGTTTATTGATGCTGTAGTTGTTGTCGTTGGTTTCGGAGTGGTAGTTGTTGTCGTCGCTTTAGTTGTCGTTGTTGGTTTTGGTGTAGTAGTTGTTGTTGTTGTTGTCGTTGGCATTGGAGTTGTTGTATCTTAAATATTATAGACCAAATTATTATCTTTAATATCTACATCATCTTTAATAATGTATAGAGTTTACAGCGATTTTAACATTTATACGTATTCTCAGTTTACAACTGCTAATTGTCCTCTCAAAAATACTTAAGTAAAAGATCATTCTCCTCCTTTACCAAAAAGATTATTTTCACTTAACAAAGCTGAAATATGATTTATATGAATTTTGTTCGGGTCGGTTGTTTCCTTGCCCCGATAAACCGTTATGAAAATATACCAAAATGCATTTCATTTTCTTAGCTGTTTTGCATATTCCTACAAAACTCATAAAGGATCATTTTTTTTTTACAAATACTTACCAACACAGTAACACTTTGATTCATGACATAACGGTGACTGGGGTGACGAGCAGTGTTCTGTTCTACAATCATGGTCTGAGTGACATGATGAGGGATTGCCTGTCCAATTATATGTTAAAGGATAGATATATTTAATTATATATACCGGGTTTATTCTTTGTATATCTCCATAAAAATTGTATTGATTTCACGAAGAGGTAATATAATATCTAAATTGGCTTTATCGATTATATTTCAAAAAATAAAAATAAATTTGAAAAAAAATTATGTTTTCTCATGTACAGGATCAGGAGTGTGGACAGTACAGGAAAACGTGTCCCAAAGGATAAAATTCACAAAAATCTTGATTCACTCAACGTTAATTACTTTTTGTTTGCAATTAAAGTTACTTATCCACTCTCATGCAAGTTTAAACGAAAATTTTTCAAATGGTTGGACTCATTTAATCGACTGTCTATATATCCAAAAGTATTTTTTATAAATAATCCTACTGACATGCAGTCAAATTTTGTTATTTTGAACTCGATGGGACCACAGAAAAAATTGAAATATCCACAGTAAGCAAGCAAAAAGTAATTCGCACTTTTTATTTTCCAAATGACCCCTATATATCCATGTTATTCCAGATATCGATGTTTGAGATGTCAAAGATAAACTGTATAATATAAAAGAAATCAAAATAACCGCAGACCTTACGCAGACTCTTTGCTTTAGGTCTATTAAACAACTTACGTGTACAAGCGCAAACAGATGCTAAGCATACTGTAGAGTATGGGGAGGTACACATGTCGGTAGCGCACGTCTCATGATGATGTCCCCGTCGTCGATATCTTGCTTGACATGTAGAATGGGGATATTCCACGTCTGAATTGTAAAGTGAGATTTAAGGAAGCTGTAAACACTAACAAAAAGTGCTTTTTGGACTTGGAGAAAATATATCATATAAAGATTTGGATATTCAGACTATTCAATCCATTTCAAAACAGGGTACCTGCCTTAATTCTGCAGGAAAATGCTCAAAGACAAGGGATTTTGCATTAAGAGAAACACTGCTGTTTACTTACTTTGGGAAAATAATGAAAAGAATGAATTCAATTGCTTATTCTTGGTCTAATGTAATGCTAAGCATACTTAAGTCTATAACAAATTGTGTAATTAATTGTAAATAACCATTTTTTCTATCTCACTTCTAAGGGCAGATGACTCTACCACTATAAAAATACCCTACAATTAGAACTCTTTAGTATGCAGTATGTGTTTAGAGCTTCCTTAAAAACGACAAAATTTGAAGAAATAGATCTGGCAGTTCCTATAAAAAAAAATTAAACGTTTCTTGCAGAAATATCCAAAAATATGAAAAATGAAAATAACATCATAATTTTCCTGTATTTATTCATCTTATATTAATCTCGGACAAAAAACGTTTTCAATATATGAAATTAAATGTTATATGATAAAATGGAAAATTAAGTTGAAAAGAGTCCTTGCTTCCTGCAAATATGTAAAGAACGCACAAAATTATTTTACAGTTACAGAAAAAACGTTGAAAGCGTAAGAATATGAATATCAGCTGGATGATGAAGGTACAAATAAAATCTTACCAAATAAACAGATACACTTCCCACTATGGCATATTTTAGGTTTGTGGTGTTCGTGCCCACAGTGTATATCACTGCAGCTTGCATCGCTGCTACATCTAGTAAGGTCATGCGGTTCATCTAAATAAAGTTGATTGATTTGGTTCAAAACAAAATCACTTTATCAGAATGGTAAGAAAAAGTACATTACTATAATAAAAAGCAATGGTTACAAATATGAACGAATCCAAGTTGCTGGACTCTTCAAGTCGGACGACTTCACTTATGCTTTGGAAAATGTTTACGTACTTACGTGGACATCCACATTTGTTGCTGGCAGCATGACATACTTGAGGTTTATCTGAGCCACATACTCCTATATTACAGTCCGAATCTCTAGTACAGTGCCCAATTCTTTCTTGAAGAAAGCATAAGAAAAATTAATTTTTTTTTGGTCTACGCTCTGTATACTTGAGCTTATGCAATTTTGAAGTTGCTGCTCTGATTACTGATTACATCTGAGACTTCGTTTTAAAATTTTTGAAATAGATTCCTTCGGCATTATCAATGTGATGGAGAGACAGTCTATGTCTCTCCATCAGTTGCCAGCCAATGCGGACTCAGAGGCCGTGACTTGGGGGTCATTCAATCACACTGGGGGCAAATTGGTTCTACCCGAGTCATGTAAGTTTTGGTGCAAACATCCCATTTTCACAGCATTGAAGTTGGCAATTAGATGCTTTAAAAATCTTGAACTTCATAATTATGCTTTGGCAAGCAATAGCATACTGCTATATATATGTGACACTGAACTGACCTTCCCCTGTGACAATAGTAGTCATTTAGGTATAAGCTTTTACTATAGTAAATTTTTCAAAAATAAAATTATGATTGTTGCCTCTTTAAGGTGTATGTATGACCATTCCTGAAGGTGCTATAAAGAAAGGCCACGAAGCAGAGCTGTATTTGGGAGTGTGGAGGGATGACACCAACAGACCCAAGATCTCAGGTGGGTATAGCAAAATGAATCAAAGCTTCAGAATTTTCTCACATTGTAAAGTTGTGCCATTATCTGTAAATCTAGCAAGATGTTGAAAACACTGTTGATTTCCAGAAGTGCCTATTTCACTCTTAAGTACCAATATATAAACCTTCATCAGAATTCTCATAAATTTCAAGATCCTTTGCCGCTGCTTTATCAGATGTGCACCTGTGCTTTTTATGTAAACAATGCACAATTTATTTACCGCCAAATTCATTACAATTGCTGCGTTATATATAGATTTTTATATTTCAAAGATTGGAAATGAAACATATGTTGGAGCTCCTTTAATCAAATATCTCATTTCAAGGATTTTTTGAGAACATTTTCAATGACAAAGTCTCAAAGCTCGGCTTGCACTTTGCAGGTGCTTGTAAAGAACCCCCCTCTGTTTTGTTGAACAAGAGGCAAAGTGCACTCAATAAAAAAGGAGACATTTTCCATAGGGACGTCCAAAAATGGACACAATGGGAAATCTTTTCTTTGATTTTGAAAAAAAAATAAACTGACAATGACATTTTAGCACTTGTCAGTGCTGTTAAATGGTGTAGGTGTATGACAAATCTCACAAAAGATCCGTCTTTCTTGCTCTACTTGTCTGAAAGCGCAGGACTCATTTGGTGGTATTTTGAGATCTTAGCGTTTAATTTCTGTAATATCATTATCAGGATTTATGAGTATAAAATTTAGAATGAATGGAAAAGATTTTCACTGATTAGAACAAGAGTTCAAAAGATCAGTGGCTCAAGAACAAAGTAATTTAAGAAAAATTTTTTAGTCTTCATAATCTGATATTTTGGAGCAAAAAAATATGATAATCTAGCTGTAAAAATAATCCCAAATCTAATGTGACAAAATTTTTTGTTCAAATTTCATGATATAAATTTTGTCATGCCTGGGAAAGCAATGGTTAGATTTTTCAGTTTTGCAGACCTTTGGCTGAAATATGAAAGAAAGCATTGTGCTCTTATCAGAATCTCATTTCAATCTAGTTACTAAATTTAAGTCTATTCTAAAACATGTACCGGGGTAGGTGACACTGCTACATATTGTTTGTCTGTTTACAGAAAGGGGTTTTCCTACAGCGCCTAAGCAAATATTGCCAAGTTACAGCTATTGCTTTACAGAAAAATAATAAAAGCAGTCACCCAAGGAAATCCTACGATTTCGTTATATTTCAGGGATTTATTATCTATGTCATTTCAAATCAAAATCAATCAAAAAATATATATCAATCCATGCATCAATTTTGTGTTTGTGTTAAGTACCCTCAATAAGAATTCCATTTAAATGGAATAGCAATGTTCAATAAAGTTAAAGAAAATAACTATTATCTGAAAAACCTTTTTTTCTTTTAATAATTGATCTTAAACAGGTTATGAAAGGGGATATTCATGAATAATTTTAAAAAGTTAACCCATATGACATATAAGAATTCCTAATGATAGAATTGAATGAAAAATAAGCCGTCTTTTGCGTCTTGAAATTTTCAAATATGCCATACAATGAAATAGAACTTAATTTCATGATGAAATGATTTTTCTTATATTTTCATATGTACAACATTATATTCTTCAAAGCATCTTAGCATTTACTAACATAATCAATCTTGACTTTACATCTAATATATCGATAATCAACTTTTTAAAAAGGCAATACAAGAGTACTTGGTATTTGAAAATTATCTAAAATATAGTTTTTGTAACATCATTTTAACCTTTAAGACCCCAAATTAAAGTCATCTTCATTGATTTCAATAATAATTAATATCGTAACGGCTTGTTAATTCATGACTGAAAAACTATTGTCGGATTATTAACTTCATGAAACAAATGGACTTGTTACCACCAATGAAACACTTTATGGACAAGGTCACGTGCTACAGGTGGTCATTACAGTATATTTGTGTAGTGATATTTATCACGAAGTATTCGATATACATGTATAAAGTTAGGTCAAAATGACATAATACCATAGTCTACAGAATTCTGAAAATATATATATACATGCCTGATCAAAGAAAGATAACTTTTTTACAAATCTTATTAATATGAACTAAATATATTACAAAGACTTTGTCGTCATGGTCATTTTGGATTGGGAAAATCTCCAGGAAAAGTAAAGCTCTAAAAATATTTAGGATAATACAATAAAATTTAAATTGGTCAGTGGTATTTTGTTCTTTAAAGATGTAGTTAATGGCTAGAAAATCAAATTTTTTTTAAAATATTTTAAATGTAGGATGATATATTTGTAATTTTGATTCTATAAGGTTTCCTTTAAATAACACAAAATTATCTCCTTAAAGCACTTTCATTTGTTTATTTGACTTTTTAAGAGGGACCAATTTAGATTGAACTAAAATGAAATTCCCTCTTTGTAAATTCTTTAATGGAGAGGAAATGTTAAACCATTGTTAAATATTCCAAGAAATACCATAACCATGCCTTACTCCTTGATTAGAAAAAATAGCTCTTTTTTAAATGTTAATCACTGTAAGTAATACTGTGTAATGCTAGTACCGTCATATTCATTAATACATAAGGAATTTTCGTATTCATATCAAGCGAGATTTATCTTAAAAATAATATATGAGAAGAAGAAAACACTTACTGTGGCATACTATACATTTACCTGTAGATATATGGCCGACTTATTATAAATAAACAAAAGTTACTTTTTTAAACAAAATAAAGTCTGAAACATCTGTTTCATTTGGATATTTTACAAGGAAAATACTATAATGATAACTTAACAGCAAAACTTGTAAACGTGTAACTTCAATTCTTCTTTAGGCCAAATTTTTTTTATTAGTTGTTTTACGGATCCGCCGACCCCATTTTTCTACATACTTGAGCTTATGCAATTTTGAAGTTGCTGCTCTGATTACTGATTACATCTGAGACTTCGTTTTAAAATTTTTGAAATAGATTCCTTCGGCATTATCAATATATGAAGAATTGAAAGTTATATGAAAGGAACAAAAGTTCTGTCTAAATAATGGAAAACATTCCTTATTTATATATACTGGTATTAATTTTATCGTACTGTTACCATATACATAAAACGTTCTTTCGCAGAGGTTATATAGATAATAAAAATCTAACTCTCCAAAAGTAATAATTGATGGATAAATGCTATTACCGTAGAGCAGTCAGTAAATTCAAATATTGAAGTATATTATCCCCAAATCAGTTCTATCAACTCACTTTCACAAATACAGTTGCTATTAACACAGCGATGATGTTCGACTTCAGAACATGGGATATTTGAACAGTCGGAGTCATGGCTACAACCAGACGAAAATAGAAATGCCTCCACTGAAAAACAAGTGTAAGTGTATAGAAAAATATACATTATTCTAATTATATTGAATTTAATTGATTAATATTTTCAATGTCTAACAAAATGGGCGTGTTATTTATGGTCAAAGAATCTGACAGAGAGAAAGAAGAAGAAGCTCTAAATTGAAATGTGAAAATGTGGTAGTCATGTTCAGATATTTAGTTTATCAATTATACGCTTGTTCAGAGCAAATAAGGGCCCTCATTGATCAAATGCATTGGATAAGTGAGCATCCCCTGAAAATTGGTACCCACCCTTTGTGAGTCTCTTGTCTTGATAAAGTAAACTAAGGAACATAAAAATTTAATTCTATTAAAGAATATGTATTTTAAAAAATCAGTCAATATGCGAGCTAATAACAGGCTGTTTTTGCAACCATTTTACGACCATAAAAGTTACGTAATGTTGTTAAGTTTCAATGAGATTGTTGAAAAACTTGTACTTTCAATCTGTTATGCCCCTGCTATCGAACTTTTTTGCTCTGTACCTCTGTCTGTTGTCAACAAAAACTTAAGCCTTGGCCATACATCTTCTTTATTGAAATCTTGTGACAGGATCTTTCCTGAGGTACCATCTTACATAATCTCTTTACCTTGGAGTTTAATTCAATTTTTTCCAATTTTGCAAAACTTGAAACTAGGCCACAATTTTTTAACAAAAAGGACTATTGCTTTCTTACTTTATTTGTATGTTCATTTTATAAGGCCTTTTTTGGTACCAAGATTTTCTTTTACCCGTATATTTGCCATCTTATTAAAAACTCTAACTTTAACCATAGCTTTTGAATGGTTGGTGCATGGCTATCACAGATGTAATTTTGTAACAAAACTTTCCATGAGGGACAATTTTGACTCTTTTGACCTTCGAGTTTTACCTACTTTCCAAAAAAAAACATAAAAAGGGACATGGACACAGCTTCAACAGATTTTAAAAAAAACAATTTTTAATAATGGTTTTTTTTTCATTCCTACTTAAGGCAATTCAAATGATCAGAAAATATTTGAAGATCATTTGATGATTTACAAAGGTGATACAGAATTTCAAATTCTTCATAATGTAAACAAGGCTCATGTCTTGTTTTTGGTTACATATAGAAAATATCATAACAAAACAGGATTCAGCAAATCTCTAGAAACTTTCTAATCGTATTTAGAATTTAGTTCTTTACTGAAAGTCGCCTGCGTAACACAAAGGTTAGAGCACATACTCTAGAGTCGCGAAGTAAGGAGTCAACCCTTACGTCGCAGTTTCCAGACGATGTTTTTTGACGATCATTAGATATACCTTAGTTATGTATTGTCGTAAACATAAAAATAATGGGAAAATAAATTTGAAAAATTTAGCTGAAACTTTGTCCATTGTCCTTTAACATTTGCCAAAAACTTTTAAATAGTTAATACTAAAACTTTTAGGTTCAAACAGTTTTGGTCCCAATTCTTTAAGGCTCTTGGATTAAAACAGTTTTCGTCCCATTTATGTTAAACACCTTTTTCTTGCGACAAGACCTTTCTATTGGTACTATTTTTTATCTCTTGACCTTTGACTTTACTTGAACACCATATGCAAAAGTCTTTCAACATTGAGTACGTGTACTTGTCTAACTATTTTTGTAATGTATTATCACATTCATGGTCACATTATGTTTCTTATTTATTAATTAAATGTTTATTTTTACTGTTCTTTACTTTTTGTCATGAATTTGTCTGTTTAAATTTTAAGGTGATTTTTTGCATAAAGGTGACATTTTTAAAAGCAGTGAAAACTCATTGCAAAATACCTATATTTTCTTCTTTCTTATTTTTCTTAGAAAAGTCGTACATGCACGTATAGAAGTTATAAAGGGCGATGTGCAATTATCTCTATTTCACAGAGTCTGACACATATATTTCATAATTGGGTATTTTACTTGAAAAAGACGGTAATGGTAATCTATCAACCTACTTTGTGTTGTTTAAGGGGCGTTTAAGCTTGAATATTGTTTGTTATCTCCATATATTTCATGTACTACTATGTATATCGCGAAACCTAAATTTCAGAACCATTTCCAAGTAATATTGATCAAAAGGGATTTAGGGCAAAAACTCAAAATTTGCATATTACCTGCAACTGGAAGAAAAAGAATCCCTATCCAAAACATTTTACTTATGTTACAAATCATAATGGCGGTCGTAATTCCTTTTATCAATTTCAGGCGAGAAAGGTCATTTCCAATGTCAAAGGATTGATCTTTGATAAGGTATTGCAAATTTTCGCGAACAAGTTATATTTTTAAAGCATGATTTTGTTCTTTAATATGTCTTTTATGTGGTAAAAACATTTTTTTTTTCATTTGAGGAACAGAGATATACACATATAATTCTATCTTTTCTGTCGTTTTAGACTGTCATAACTTTTTTGTTATCATCACGTTATTATCACGTGTGTTTACAACAACAAAAAATATATTCAAGTTGTAACTTTACTCAAAAAATACCATAAAAACTTCCAAGGCTGGAAATATACGGATAACGATTTATGTGTATCTGATAAATCATAAGGCAAAAAAAAAAACTGGTGTTCGTTAAGTCTATCTTTTTGTTTCTAAACAGAAAAAAGCGAAATTTATCATTAATTAAGCTTTTCCCCCTTTTAAATGACTTATTGAAGATTGTGACATGCTATACAGTTTTTTGAAATTTTTTGTTAAACTGTATGTGTATAGATTAAGATAAAGGTACACTTTACACTTATTCAAGCAAAATGCTATAAAATAGTGAATATAATGATAAATTTTACTTATGATGATTAACATTTATATTTTCCCCTGGTAATCAATGATTACAAATCGGGAGCAGAGCAAACTCGGACCTTCAAAAACAGCAGGTGGGATCGGGTAACATGGAGGAGAAGGTATCCCCTGCTGTTTGGTCACACCCTCTCTTTGCTTCTTGTCACGATCGGGTAAGCATTAGAATTCGTAGAAATTGTGGGTTTGGAGGCAATGACCTATCATTAAACTACGCGTAAGTTTACTGGCAACTATGGTACTGAACGCAGCCATATATACGGCCGGTAGAGGTCGTTGATAAAAAGATCATGCAAATTATCATGGAATCTGAAGACACCCTAGTAATCGCTTGCGCATGCGCGCTTAGCGCTTAAAAAGGGATTCTTGTCTGGTTTCCTGACAAAATAAAATATTCAGAGTAGATTTACATATATTCTTTAATATTCAGATGATTTGAATTTATATGCTTTTCTTTTTCTTTCCTTCTCAGAATTGTACAACTTATCATAGAAATAGTAATCAATTTTAAATAATCATAAAGTACAAAGTATTTTAAAGTAGCCCTATCTGTAATAAGAATTATTGATAAGATATTGACAAAAAATTAATAAATATGATTTTACAAATAAACTGCAATCTGATTAGATTTTGCAAACGTGTAACATAAACAAACTGACCAAAAAACAGCAAAAGGTGCAAGTGTTTCTTTTATTTTTTAAACTCATTTTGGTAGTATCATAATTAGTATCATTTGCTAAAAGTCATGTGATATCAACCTTTAAGACAAAAAATCGTTTGAAATAGTAACATGATTGGCACAGTACTTTGTGATTCCTTATGTCTTGGGAATCGGTAACAACCTTGACCTTACTATGCTCCTAAAATAAAACGGTTTATTTTCATCTAATGAATACCATCACTTACTTAATTGATTCATAAAATATATAGAGAGAACGAACGGCATTTAAGCTAAAAAAATCCATTCAACTCGGTACCAGAAGAAACACGGACTACTTAAACATCCGAGTTGGGATAAGGTGCCATAAAACGTAAGCTTCCCCTGCAAATGGTTATTCCCTGGTTATAACCAAAAAAGTTATACTCCTTGTCATGATCGGGAAATAATGGAATAATCCGTACATATCTTATTGTGAAAATTTTGGCGGAAGAATTAGTATGAAAAACTTAATTCAATTATAAATTGTTTTTGCTGACAAGGCCATTGTATCAGACGAAGAATTTGCAAGATATTACTTAAACGAGACTGTGATTTTTTTTCTTCATTTATTTGTTTGCCAATACATTAACTCGTTTAAGAAATTGTTTGTACGTAGTGCATGCTCATGCAGATCGAATAAACTGAGAGATATAAACCTCATATGCAGGCGATAAGGGTATATTGCTACATAAGGAAGGAGAGTTGACGATTACAAAGTTGAAGTCTTCACGAAAAAAACGGAAAACTCGGATAAATTGTGTTTATATATATTATGCCTATTTAACGTTTTAAATGCTGAGTATATACTGATCGCACGTTGTTCATGAATACCTACCGTATACTATATACATGTACATACATGTACATTTATTTACTATCTGTATATATCATTTTACGTTTTTTTCTCGCATATAAGTATTACTAGTATAAGTATTAGAATAATATGAAAAATTCTTTTTACTGAATGTACTTTTTTTCCTGCTAGGTGTTTTTTAAAAACATATTTATTTTATTCCCAAGACTAAAATGGCTATGTGTAATTTTTGCATTTAAAAAATCAATTGATCTTTTCAACATTCTTGACTGGAATTTAGGACAATCTTTGTCAAATCTGGTATGTTATTTTAAACTATTTAGTTTAAAATATATTTTTATTCACTGAATTGGATTGAACAACAGGCTCCAATGCCTAAGATCGTTATCACCATGATATGATTTATGATATGCAGCCAATGTGTCACAATATCGTACAATAATCTAAATCACAATATTATGTTAATGAATTTGTTTCTTATAATTAGAATTAACAATAATAATACAATATGATTGGTAATTCTGTTGATTTTTTTTAAATTTTATATTTTATATTTTCTTATTTTTATTTATCTTTTTCTTGAAGAAGTGTTAATCAAAATCTGTAGAATGAGTTAAAGGCCTTCACCTTGTAAACTAACCTAGTGACACATTTGTCTCATATTTATATAAATTTGCAAACTATGTTCATTACAGTTTTACACGCTAAGCATCACGTTTTGATCTCAATTACAACATACATAATGTATATAGTCTTCGTCGTCAGCTTACTGAGATTTTTTTTAATACCATCTGGAAATAAAAGCAAACTATCGAACGGGATCCTCATAACCATCTTTTTCTTGTTCTGTCTGTGCCGCTAATGTATCCCATGCATGTTGTGGAGAATTTTCTTCCGATATCGTAATGTCCATCAGTTGTTGGAGTTGTCCTTCATATTCTTCAATCTTTTCAACTATTTGTGCAGATACCATGAGTAGTTTTTTTTTCTCATGAACCCTTCATACTTCAATTCTTTATGGATGCGCCAAGGCAAGTACATTGTAAGAAGTCTGTGACAATAACCCTCCGGGTCTTTGCTTCTTGTAATGGCATGGAATCGGATGAAATGAGGTGTTTTTTAAAAGGTACATTACTCCAAGTTTGTTTCGGAGAGTAATTGTTGACCGTTTTTCGTTTTCATTGTCTGCATCCTCTGAATCACTGTCCTGCCTGGAATTTGACCCAGTAACATACTGAGATGCAAAATCAGCGTAACACATGTTTTCAAGTGTTTTAGGCCTAGCTACATGTTCTGGTAGGTCTGTTGGCAGGAAAGTAACCTTTCTATTACTCTCTCTCAGTGGAATGGATAACAGACGATATATTGCCTCATCTGTTGATATTTCTCTATGTGTTAAAAAGACATTTCTGAGCACTGCAAGTTTTTCTTTAATGTTCATGTCTCTTTGTTTACACTGCTTTGATGCTTGCTTGAGTAGTTCACTCATGGATCTCTCTGATTTGCAAAGATAACTTGTAACATACATTACACATGCGTAAGTGTCCAGCACAAACTGAATATCCATATTGGCTCTCCACGTCTGCAAAAATAGAGGGTGGTAATTGTTAATTAACTGTTCATGAGCTTCTCTCTTAAGAAACACCATGTGGCGTTTTGTGCAGATTTGTAGGGCTTCAATATATGACTCCACATTGATACCAGTGGATTGAAGAAGTGATTCTAGAGTTAGTGGTTCTGCAAGATTGTAGTTCAACATAGCTTCATATACTGTTTGTAAGATGTTCTTCATAGCTGTCAGTTTAAGTGAATCTGTGTCTGAATCTGAAGGACGAGCGATAACAGTCTTTGGACTCTGTGGTCGTGGGAAAATGAATCTGTAGGATGTATTCTTCTTCTTGCATGTCTGACTATGCTTGTGTGTTTGCAATGCTGTTACCAATGCATGCATATCTGTGTCTTCATCTTTATCTGGGAGACTGCAAAAGATATGAGTGTCCACAAACTTGGTTATTTCTTCATCTGTAATCTTGTCAAGTTTGGGTGCATCTTTGACATGAAGAGCAACATGGAAATGTACACGTCCTCTTCCCTGGACAATGAATAACTTTCATCGCGTAGTTTTTAATTTTTTATTCAAAATTTCACAGAAATGGAATTTGAAGTGAAAAATATTTGTATAGATTAATAAGGATGGTTTCAGATGGGCAGACTTTTGAACATCAGTCATCACAGAAGGTTTACAATTTCATTATATTCTAGAAATTTATTATTTGCAATGAAATTATGCCAAAAAAATATATACCAATCAAGACATCCATTTTTTGTTTGTATCATCTGTCCTTAAAGCTATCTTTAACTATTATATCGTCTTCTTCTTTTCGAGAAATGTGTGTTAATTTGAAAACATGAAGGTGTTGATGTAAGCAGAAATGAACAAATCCATGTATAGTTTTTACTCACTCGATGATAGTCGATGCAGTTATCAAATCAATATTATTGGAAGACAGAATGACTGCGAGTGGATGTCCCAAGCTGGGTACAAACGTACAGCAAACAGGCCGAGCAATCATTCTTAATTCTGAGTTTATTGCCGAGAGGGGGAGGTAGAATATGCATTACGAATAAATCAATCATATTGTTTTGACGGGCCCTACTTTTTTGAAGCCCTTGGCGCCATGCTAGCTTTAAACAGCAAAATCCTCCTTTCTGTTTCTGCATAATTTTTTAAGAAATGTGCATAATCAATACAATACACGTACATGTAGGTGAAAATTTCGAAGCAGGAAGAATCCATTAGAATTAAAACTAAAGGTACTGAGCAATGAGCTCATTAAATGATACCCCCACCTCCTGGTATACTGGCGAAGTCCATGTTATTCTCTAGGAGACCCAAAATTTGTGTCAAATCAATTTCTTTTTTTTAGAAAACCGTCTGTTATGCGTTGGAGTATCCACCTCTTGTACGTAATTCCTTTTTAGCACTGAATGAAATTTAATGAGACTTTCACAGAACCTTTTTTAATAGCGCCATTGTGCACCTCCTATTTTACTTCTTGATCGGACATATCTTTTAGGGATCTTATAGCAAAACATGGACAGGGCCATTCTTTCTTTAATATTGAAGGGTATCCAACTCTTATCGGCAACTCCTCCTATACCACTGAATAAAATTGATACTTATTTTCACAGATTCTTTATATCATATAATGCCATTTCACACCTCCTACTAGTATTTTACTTTTTGAACTGACATTTATTTCGGGTCCCCCAGTGCAAAACATGGACTTTGTCCGTATAACCATTTGGGTGGTGGGGTGTATCTTTAAATGAGCTCATTGCTCATAGTATCTCTATTTTTGAATACCCCCCACCGCAAACTATGTTCATTACAGTTTTACACGCTAAGCATCACGTTTTGATCTCAATTACAACATACATAATGTATATAGTCTTCGTCGTCAGCTTACTGAGATTTTTTTAATACCATCTGGAAATAAAAGCAAACTATCGAACGGGATCCTCATAATTGGATAAAAAATATATAAAACCAGCCGTCTGCTTTAGCATTTGATCGATAGTCCGAGACTTTATTCAATTAATGAATGATTTATGTATGATTTGACTGATTATCTCATAATATTGACTGGTAATTGCATTATTCTGAAATATTCGGAGAAAAGTAAACGTAATAGATTTGGAAGTGCAACAAACGAGAGTGTTTGTGTTTCAGGAAGAGTGTCGATTGCAGGACAATCTATTACTGAAAGTGTCGCTTTTCATGGTTATGCAAAAAAATAATTCTTCCTTAAATCAGATAGTCCTTTCTACGGATAATTTTCAAATTTCTGATCTATCATGAATTACAAATTTCGAGCTGTTAGGTATATTTTTTTCCATTTATATAGAGTTCGTAATTTTTTTTCATACACCCCATATGTATGAATATGTTAATCTTTACAACAGTTTTTACTTAAAAGAAACAAAACATATTTCTGAACATTTTTTGAACGCGAAATAAAATAAATTTTCATCGCGAAATAAAATATTATTATATATATATTAAAATATTAAATTTTCACTTTGAAGGTTCAGTTTCAGACGGTACTGGTGATTTTATACTTCATTTTTAAAGCAATTTCTCTAGTTCTTAGAAAATTTGTCCTGGTAAGATGTACATAAGCGTTTACCATTTTCAGCAAGAGATGAAATCCCGTACAGTGTAGGTTATTTCCCGGTCATAAAACTTCTATCAAGTCTGCAGAAAATTTTCACCGCCAGCGGGCTATCTAATGCCTATAAAGATTGATTTATTTGTTTATGGTATTAATTCTGATCATATCTTGCAGTATTTTCAGATTGTGTTTCCATTTTCGACTATCATGGAACACTTATCCCATAGCAAGCTTGACCAATTATTCGCTGCGTGTGAGATTATATTGATCTTCACATTTTGCCATACAAAGTAAACTTTATACGGGATCGAAAACAATCCCAAAGGGATAATGGATATTTTTTTCATTAAAATTTTATTATTAATATCAGGGTCTTATTTAGATAGATATGTTCTACAACAATTGAATATTGTCCTTGAAAATTCTTTTTGGAGAAAATTATTATTACTTCTTTTGAGATCGAATTTTCACGGATTCTTTTTGAATAGTTTATTGGATGTAAACAATTCTAAATTTGTTGCTTTTTTGAGAAGAAAATTTTGAATATGTAAGCCAATAGAACCATTAAAATTTTCAGAAATTCGAAAATCAATTTCATCCATGATGATGGAAAATTGAAACAAAAGCTTTAAAAACAGACCCAATATCTCTCTTTCACAGTTGTTTTTATGTTTCTCATATTGTATAATTTATAAATACTTTTCTTATAAATACTTTGATCTTAAAAAAAGTTTGAACTCAGCATTATCTTGGGACAAAATAGACACAGTTAAAAGATGAGTAAATGTATATTCTATGAATTATGCATGAAGCTTGAATCGACGAAACTGGCTGTAAGAGTATAAATATCCCAAGGGTAAACCGTGGCATGAAAACAATTTAGCGAATCATCTTCATTAATGTACGTTATATTAACTGTCATTAGCAAGCTCAGTTCTTCAAAAAAATCAATCAAGATTTTTTTCATTGCATAATGTTTTCCTTCTGCTTTGTGTCTGCTGTCTTACTTTTCCTCTACACACAAGAAACACAGAGTGGGCAACATAAAAGAAAAGGGTTCACTTTCAGTACATAAAGGATAAATACAGACTATCCTTCGGTCGTATTTTGTCTAACATGTCGACGGATTTTTCCGTTATACCCTATTCATGACATGGAGCACACGGCCGTTGTGACCCGTCTGCGGGTTATGCTCTTATCGTTTAACGATGGACTTGACCTTCGACGGGGGAAGCTTACTCCTTTAAGACTTTTAAGGGCCTCCACGTCACCTGATCCCAACTCTGATGTTTTGGATGCCCGTGTTTGCTCTTCTCCAATTTTGTATTGTTTAGTACATATTTGAGCTTGAATACTGTCAGGCCTGGGGCCATAAAACTTAGATGAGCTCACTTTTTATCTCAGTCTCACTTTATTATAAGGAATGTATAGTGGAAAAGTGAGACTGAGATCAAAAGTGAGCTCGACTAAGTTTTATGGTCCCCAGGGAATACTGTTCGTTATCTCCATATATTTCATTATACCAATTGTAAGGCAATGTTGATTTTTTTTTTTTACTAATTTTGATTACAGATTACTCCGTTGATATGATCGTCTTACGATGGACTTTTCCGTCGAGAAGGGAAACTTACTCCTTAAGACACCAGGCCCCAGGATCATGAAACAAACTTAGACTTAAGTCAAATTTTCTATAGCCTGTAAAATATTCATTAATTGGGGAATTTATTCAGAAATTTGCAGATAACAACACTTTTGAGAAGCAATATTGAAAATTATTTAATTTTGGTCTTCTTGACCTTTACAACATTTTATAATAAAATAAAGATTTTGACTTAAGCTTAAAATGTTTCATGATCCCGGGACCAGATCCTACATCTGGTTTTCCAAGGGGTCTGTGTTTTTGCCATGTATATTTTTGTATTACTTACAGAAATAATCAGTTTAATAAAAGTTTGATATCTTCACAGTTTCAAGACATATCTTCTAAATATGAACTCTTCTGACTATGCTATCTATATATTAAACAAATTATTATGACTATAGATATACGACATAATGTCTTAATGTGACTAAGTAATGATTTCTATACCGGATTTAATGCATGGTATATGAGCATGCATTATGTATTCGTATAGAATATTGCATATTAGGTACTAATTAAACCCAATATAGCATCTGGTATTTGAAGTAATGGTCTTGTTTGTGGTATCTACCATTGAATGCAGAGCCTAACTGCATATAACAGGGAAAGTTCCTTTAGTACCTTTTCAGAGTAGAGCTAATATTTATTTGATTAAGATAAGCGTGATTTCTGAAGTGCTTTCTTTAATGATTAATTGCAATTTATTTATTTTTTTCGCACAAGTATCCTTTGTTACTGCGTTTATAAATATTAAAATCGGCGTTTTTTCTTCCTTATATATTGAAAGTAACTGAGTAATGAAAAGTTTTGCATTAAGCTTTTGATGACATTACATTAACAATTCCTTTAACTTATTTGCTTTTTAATTAGTTCAATTATAAGGGACCAAGTCTGATTGAAATATCACCTATATACATGTATAATTGCAACAATTCATGGTGCATAACCTTTTCTTCCATGGAGTAATATGACATTGCCAGCTAACAATATTGCAAGAGTTTGCCTATTTTTACTCTCCTATGCAGCCCGACCAATTCTTCGGGGAAATTATTTCCATGGCAGTTTCCCATCACTAACGATATTTTCCGTCATGCAAATATTTCATCAATATTTGGTAACTTTTATGTCGACATTGTTTGATATCATTACCCTTAAAGGACAAAACCTTTGGGTCGTTAAAATGACAAGTAGCTTCCGAAAGTTTTCTTTAAGTGCACTATTACATAACCAAGAAACCAAAGAGCGTGGGAGGGATAGCGCTTCCCATTTTCTCTACAGACTTTAAGCAGTTTTCCTTCCAACTCAACGGTAGACGGAATGAGAAGCAATCTGTTTTTCAGTTGCTGTCCGCTGATTGAAAATACATGCACATTTCCGTCTCTCTTTCTGCTTTGATTGATTGATTGATTGTATATTGTTTAACTCCCTCTTGAGAATTTTTCACTCATATGGAGACGTCACCGATGCCGGTGAAGGGCTTCAAATTTAGACCTATACTCGGCACTCAGGGCCATTGAGCAGTGAGGGTTCTTTATCGTGCCAACGCCTACCGTGACACGGGACCTACGTTTTTAAGGTCATATCCGAAAGACCCGTGACTTTCACTTCTAGTGCCGAGCGCTTGGCGAAGGAACAGTCACTACCTTTGTTTACGTCTAAGGTATGACGCGGCGCCGCGATCGAGAAGCCTCCCGATCACGAAGCGAACGCTTTTTCTGCTTTGAAAGAGGAGATATGAATTGATCACATTGAGGAGGGGTGGGCAGTTTTGATATTGTGATGTTCGCTTTAGCTACACTCTCTTTCCGTTAAATTCTGTTTCAGTTTCAAATCTGTTCACCTGAGTCAATGATATATGGACATCATTAACAGTATTCAAACTTAAAAGGCCATTTAAACAATACAAATCAGGAGCAGAGGAAACACGGACCTCTGAAACATCAGAGGCGGGATGAGGTTGTATGGAGAATATGGAGATACCGAACAATATCAATAGTCTATTCAAACAAAACAAACTGGAAGCGAATAAAACATAAACATCTAAAACAAAGAAGTGGTGCCATGGAGGATTGAGTATCCCTTGCCAACCGGTCACACATGTCATGCACTCCTTGCCATGATCGGACAACAACAAAAGAATTCTGTAAGCAAATCAGTTTGTAAATTACGGCCGAAAATTAGTATGAAAAAAAAAATTCCACAATCATTTGATTTAATGATAGATTATAATGTTTTTGCCTACAAATATATCGTAAAATATTTAATCGACTAAAGAACTGGCGAAACGTTAGCTTTAAACGTATATGATCCCTGTTTCATCAACGTGTTTGTCAATAACAAACTTTGGATTCTTAAAACTTGATATTAAGCAAATCAATCGAATTAAAATCTTATCTTTGTTATGCTCCAAAATTTTGATATTCGCTGCGACGAGAGAAACAAAGATCTGATTTTAATCAGATTGAAAACAAATTAATATTTTCGTTTTCCAACGTTTAAACATACAAGTCAAATTTAACTTTTAAGATTAACAATATTATTTAAAAAGTCAATTGCATCGACCTTCCCTTTTGTGTTTTTCAAATTTTATACATTCTAGACCCAATTCAATAAACTAACTAGTGCTAATTGTAACGGGAACCGTTACAGATGTTCCCCAAACACTCCCCAACTCCCTTTTAGTGCCATATTCCCTGTAATATACTATATATGAAAGCATTCAGTCCAAAAGTATTAAAAATCACTCATTCAAATGTATTTCTAATTTCATTCGTTCCAAATGCACGCACGTGCGTGCACGTGCATGATGACCATACCTTCTTGTAGGAGTCCCTTATATCTATCTATGTTCTGAATTCCATCCTGTTGGGTTGAAAAACAAGGGAGTAATAGCCATTTCAAGTTTCAGCCAATCAGATTGCAGCACACGTGCATGCGCGTGATTTCATGATTTTTTTTTATATGGCATTGTAGGATATCCTAATGAATGACTATGTTTTAAATTTCAAAGCACAACGTCAAAAAACAAAGGAGATATAGTCATTTAAAGTTTCAGCCAATCAGATCACAGCACACGTGCATGCGCGTAATTATTGAAATTTTTTGTATATCATATTGAAGGATATCCTAATTCATGACTATGTTTTAAATTTCAAAGCATTTCGTCAAAAAACAGAGAAGATACTGAGATTCTTGTTTTAGCCAATCAGAGCGAGGCGCACGTGCATGCGCGTGAGCTCGTGCTAATTTGACAGTGTCACATTATGTACACTATTAATATATCTTTATATAATGAGTTTCAAATCATTTCATTAAAAAATGTAAAAGTTATAGCTATATTAAGTATTTAAGTCATTTCACGTGTTGCACGCGCACGCACGTGCATGCGTATGCGCGCAAAATGACCTTCGTTCCGCACACCTACACTACACACCTATTAACCCTAAAAAGGTTTTAGGTCAGTTGGGTGAACAGTTTCTGAGAACACTTCCGGACAAAAAAGTACCGGAGAACAAATAAGAAAAAAAAGAATAATAATAATAATAACTAGTGCTAATTGTAACGGGGACCGTTACAGATGTTCCCCAAACGCTCCCCATCTCCCTTTTGGTGCCATATTCCCTGTAAGCTTCATTAAATAAGACAAACTTTATGCATTTGAGACTTTAACAACGTTTACCCAGAAGGGTATTAAGTTCATTCAAATTTTAGCATTGCACGCGTCCCCATGTGAATGCGTGTGCGTAATGACCATATCATCTTATCTACACAATCTATATACTTTAATATATTAAATATTAAAATATTTAATCCAAAAGTATTAAAAATTCGCTCATTCAAGTGTATTTTTGATTTTACTCATTCCACGTGCACGCACGTGCATACATGAGCATGGTGACATACCTACTTGTGGAAGTCCATTACATATATCTATGTTCTAAATCCCACTCAGTTTGGTTGAAAACCAAGGGAGTTATAGCTGATTAAAGTTTCAGCCAATCAGATTGCAGCGTACGTTGACGCACGTGTATGGGTGTGCATGGTGATCATACCTTCTTGAAGAAGTCCATTATATCTATCTATGTTCCAAATCTCATCCTGTTTGGTTGAAAACTAAGGGAGTTATAGCTATGTAAAGTTTCAGCCAATCAGATTGCAGTGCACGTACACGCACGCGTATGAATGTGCATGGTGACCATACCTTCTTGTAGAAGTCCATTATATCTATCTATGTTCCAAATCCCATTCTGTTTGGTTGACAAACAAGGGAGTTATAGCAATTTAAAGTTTTAGCCAATCAGATTGCAGCGCACGTGCATGCACGTGTTTACATGACAATTGTTATATGTCATATTGTAGTACATTATAAAGTATGCCTATGTTTTAAATTTCATAGCATTTTGTCCAAAAATAGAAAAGATATTGAGATTTTTGTTTCAGCCAATCAGAGTGAAGCGCACGTGCATGCGCGTGAGTTAATTCTAATTTGACAGTGTCACATTATCTACAGTATTAATATATCTTTATATAATGAGTTTCAAATCATTTCATCAAAAAATGTAAAAGTTATAGCTATATTAAGTATATCAGTCAATTCACTCATTTCACGCGCACGCACGTGCAGGCGTATGTGCGCAAAATGACCTTCGTTCCGCACACCTACACTACACACCTATTAACCCTAAAAAGGTTTTAGCTCAGTTGGGTGGACAGTTTCTGAGAACACTCGCGGACAAAAAAAGTACCGGAGAAGAAATAAGAAAAAAAATAATAATAATAAGAAACCGAGTAAAAACAATATGTTCCCAAACTCCGTTTGGGGAACATAACTATATGTTTTGGTTAAACTACCTAACCTCCATATTTCACAGAATCATTCAATGTTTGAATATGTTTACTATTGAAAAAAAAATAGCTTGATACATTCATTTCATTTCAGAGAGTTATTCTTTATATTATGGCCAATGGAAAGGAAAATGAGATGATGTATTATATTTTCTCAGACAACCTTCTTTATAACTTAAACTTCATAAAAAAATATGCATTACCGGCTTTGTCCAAATTTTTATCAACAATATCGACGATTCTGAGCAATTTGTCAATCCAATAATGTCGGAAATATACTTTATCGATAGATATTGTTGAAACATGGTATTTTATATTGATCATATGTCATTTTAAATGAAATCGTACATTGAAAGACAGACACTGGCATTAAAAAAGAATAAACTGCTAAAATTCGTAGATTATTTGTCCTTGGTTAGTGGAACAGAGACTCAGCAATTATGCTGTATCTTAATAAATAGAAATTAAACTCTGCAATGTGTTCGTACATCGTCATTTATTTTTTTCAGAGATGAGTACATTTCTAGACATAAGTAAATGAAAGCAAAAGAACTTATTTTGATACATCCCGAAATTTATTTTTCAAAAAAATTTAATTTGATTTATATAGACTATCCGATAAGAACAAAATCTTTCACTAAAATTAATTAATGTTTTTCATTTTTTATTCAAAAAATGTCAGATAAAAGGAAAATGTTATTTCCGTCAAATGTTGTAGCGTAAGATACGTTGAAATTGATTGCATTTCATTTACATTTAATGTTTCTTTTACAAAACATTTACAATTATATATTTATTAATAATTTTTATGAACATCAAAATATGTATCATAATCTGTGAAATACAGTATACATCAGGTTTATAAATTTTTTTTTTTTTATAATCTATAGAATTAAGTTTCTTTCATAAACAAATACTCAGTACATATGTATACTAGTATTGATTTTTTTTCCGGAAAAAAAGGGAATTATGTAGCTATTGAACAGTACTCAAACTTAAATTCCATTTCAAAAATTCAATTCGGGAGCAGTGCAAGACTCTTCTTTCGACTTTGATAATAATCCTATATAACAAGGTACTTGCAAATACAAAAACGGAATCATTTATTTAACACGAATTAGAAAACTGATGACATACGAGGGTTGTCCCAAAAAGTCGTAGACAGGTAAAACAGTTTTGTTTCTCTTTGATTTAATAAATTTCTTTTCTTGTCATAGCAAAGAGTAACAGTTTATGATCATGCGCTTCAAGTTTCATGATGATATCACATCTAATAAGAAAATTATGAAAAAATAAAGAAAGAATATAAGTGTACACCGGCGCACGAAAGCAAGCGTAAATTACGTCTCTTATAACGTCATGATCTCTTTGTCTGCTTCACTAGCGGGTATTAACATTCAATATTTTTTTAAGTGAAAGACCACTCTTGATTAACGGACATATTTAAATTCACTACTGTCCGTTTGTTTTTTACTTGTTTTTTTTTTTTTAAAGCAGATTCAAATTTCAGTCGCAACTTTGTCGAAAGATCGCCTTACATTGTAGGCAGCAGAGAATACAAATTGTTTGACGTCGTTCGCGGTCCAGATTTTTCCAAATTGTCTGCGTTTATCAAACAGTACTCTACTTCTTACACGCCGTAATTAACTATTTTCGGTACAGAAGAAAAACTCTCATTGAATATCGTGCAATTGAAAAATAACTTCTTTGTTAAAATCTGGTGTGTAATTTCACTTCTGTACTCTTTTTTTCCGTCTCCGATGCATATTAACCATATCCAACACAATTTATTACATCTCCGTGCGCCGACTACGCGTTTGACAACGTCATTTTCATCAAACTCAATTTCAGCGATAGTATGAAAATCATGACACCAATCGTCTGTTTCTAATGATATTTAAATGAAATTTTGACATAATATTCAGATTTTTATTCTGGTTTCAATGATTTAAATTTGAGTTCAATGTATTATATAGTACTAAAGAAATAAAAGCAAATGTAATAGTTATATGCGTAAATTATTCCAAATTTTGTCCGTGCGCCGACAGGCCTTATCGGCTTTCATATAAATCGTCCTAATATTATTAATATGAAAGATATGTATTTAAAAATTCACAGTTTTAAAGAACATTGACTATATTATGTCTTTGCAAAATTTGGTAAGTATTGGTTGCATGATTAAAAAATTATAAACATTGTCTACGACTTTTTGGGACAACCCTCGTATATGTTTATAATTTATGAAATTTCTTGAAAACCTGATCATGATTGGGGTACCTGTAAAGTGCGAAACGAAATAGAAACGAAACGAAACGAACTGAAACGAAACGAAATCTGCCGAAACGAAACGAAATCTACCGAAACGAAACGAAACCTACCGAAACGAAACGAAATCAAGACGAAACGAAACGAAA
>PRKT01000509.1:119361-151800 GCA_003671525.1 Saccostrea glomerata | reverse complement strand
GTTTCGTTTTGATTTCGTTTCGTTTCGTCTTGATTTCGTTTCGTTTCGGTAGGTTTCGTTTCGTTTCGGTAGATTTCGTTTCGTTTCGGCAGATTTCGTTTCGTTTCAGTTCGTTTCGTTTCGTTTCGTTTCTATTTCGTTTCGCACTTTACAGGTACCCTCATGATTGTCATCAATAGATAATCTCAAGAACTTCTGGGCCAGAAAAACTGAACTGAACCTTGTGTGGAATCTTGCTTAGGTAGCGCAGATTCTAAATTAAGTTCAAAACAGGTTCAAATCATGACCCCGGGAGTAGGGGGAATCCACAATAAGTCATCCAAGTTTTACGTTGAAATCTTTATAAAAAAATTCTTCTCAAGAACCACCCTAGCCAAAAAAAAGCTGAAACTTACTTAAAAGCTTTTTGGGGTTGTGTTAATTCTAAATTGTACAAATCATGGCATACGGTAGCAGAGCAGGGTCACAGTAGGGAATCCAAGTTTAACATTGAAATACCTGGTATATAAAAATTTTTTTGAAAATCTTCTCAAGAACCACTCGGCCAGACATCCAAAACTGGGAGGCATACTGGGGCAGTGTACATTCCAAATTATTCAAATCATAACCCCCCAGGGGTAGAGTAGGGCCACAATGAGTATGATTACAGGAAATCTGGTAAAAAACAACAGGTTAAATTATGTGGTGAACGTTGTGGCCCCTCAACCTCTCTTTTGTTGTTTAAAGGCTTTCAAATTGCCTTAGATGCCTTTCAAAAAGAACTTTCAATCAAAAACTCTTTTTATATAGTTTTTTTTAGATAAAAGGTAATATTTAAGCATGAAGTGTGTTGACTACAATGTTTTTTAGAGCTAGTAAATAAAAAAATCTGGGAACAAGATCATAAATAAAAACAAGAGAAAAATGACGTGTTTTCTATAACGACTATGTTTCGTAAATATTATCATGCAAGTAGGAAATTGCAGCTTTCATTTTACCATTAAAAGCCGGCTTTCGTGAAAATGAAGCACCGCTTGATAATCTCTCCTAATGTGATCTCGAAAATTACGGTAATTTTCTGTCGTTCGACACGTTTAAAGGGCAATTAGGATATCACATTTGAGGAATGATAGTAATGGTTAAGTGACAAATCCAAAGATACTTCACAGATATTGGTTGTAATTACCATTAGATTTTACGCTTTAAAAAGGTCATGATGACACAATTAAGGCAAAATTCTGCATTCGGAGACCATCCCTATCTCAAGTTTTCATTTACTCGTTCTTTCCGTATATTAACAACAAGAAGAATACATGATGTCTACTTCAAAAGAAGAATACATGATGTCTACTTCAAAAGCAAAATTGCGTTGAAAACAATGTATGCACGCTCCTCGTTTACCGAAATTTAAAAAAAAATTAGTACATAAAACTAAGTTGATATTTTGCATGGTATAATTTGTATATATAAAGAAAAACATATAAATATGTTAACACCAAAGACGTTCCGTGGGTCCATTGTGTTCTTTGACTGGGATATGTGATAAAATTTAATCCATTATAGACAGAATTTAATCTACTCACAATTTACAAGTCTAATGGTTTAAAAAAATTACAATTTAGAGTAATAAAGAATTAATATGATAGATTGATTTTCAAGTTATTAATGCTATACAAAGCATATTTTGCTGGGTTTAAGCCTAACTCCAGCTAATTAATTAATTAATGTTTAATCATCTTCACTATCTGGGGAGGGAGGGGGGGGCATGAAGACGACATCTAATGTTGCAATGTAATCATCTCTTTAAGAGTATCATATTTGGAAAAACATTGAAATATAATTTATGTATATAACGAACATTATTCAAGCTAAAAATTCCTTAAAACGATATAAATAAGGAGCAGGGCAGTCATAGACCTCCAAAGTTCAGAGGTGGGATCAGGTGCTATGGAGATGTGAGTATCCCTTGCCAACCGGTCACACCCGCCATGTGCTCCTTGTCATTTTTAAAATCCACTCCTGCAATATGCACGATCCATTATTTAAACAAAATAAAATTAATTCTATGTTTGGAAGAGTTGCTTATAGTGAATTGTAATGATAATATTATGATATGATTAAAATTGTCTCTGCAAGATGAAGTGACAACATCAAATAAAAAGGTTATAAATGGACAAACCTGATGAGGCTAGCCTATAAGCTGGGTTTACACACTCTGCTTTAACACCTGGTCTGAAAATTACTCGGCAAAGCACACCTTTTCTTTACCATGCTTGTTGTCAGGAATTTAAAAATTATGAATTAATTAAGAATACAAGAGGCAGAAATACTAATTTACTGAAAAAAGATGATCATCTTCTTTAGCCAAGTGTTTTGTCAACTGCTCTTCCATAGACAGTATTGCAGACTAGAAACACTTGAGAAGCTAGTGAAGATGAATGTTGGTATAAAATTGATTATTTTATTTCACATTTACTTAAAATAAATAGTTAACCGAATGATCAATTTAGTTTAGTTTTTTTTTTCATCTTGAAACCTATTCTTGCAGATATGACGCTAAAAACTTGGAATTTCAGTTCCATGTTACATAGTTTAAAATTATTTTTTGTATCGCAATTTTGACTTAGGTAATTTTGTTTAAAAACAGAATAATACTAAAACACCGACAAAAACAAAAATATTGCTTAATAGGAATATGAGTTTTGTCAGTTCTTTCTTTTCTCGACAGGTCGAGTATAATTATTGTTGTTACCCCGTTCTGTCCGTCCATTCGCTTTTCCACATATTTCCCCTTAAACTACGTTTGCAATTTGAGCAGAACTGAATTTTTTAGCTTGAGATAAAAGATACCACAGATTCTGATACATCTGTTTCATATTTGGATATTTTACTTGAAAAAGACGTACATGGAAATCTAACAACATGCTCTATGATAAACGTGATGACTAACTTTTCAATCGTCAACTTCCTTTACTTATGCAGGTATGTACCTTCATCACCTGCATACAGAGTTTATATATCTCAGTTGATTCGATACGCAAGAGCATGCTCTACATATGAACAATTTCTTAATCAATGAATTTGTCAGCAAATACAATTTATTATGAGTCAAATGCTGACTGACCGTTTTTCATTCTAATTGTTAGTCCATTATTTATTACAGACTGAATTGTCGACGGATTTTTATTTTGTCGTGGTTATTTCTCGATCATGAGTACAAGGCGGGTGTGACTGGTCGGCAGGGGATGCTCACTCCTCCACGGCACCTGGTCCCATCTCTGATGTTTTGGAGGTCAATGTTTGCTCTGCTCCTATTTTATATTCTTTTATAGACTTTTGAGTCTGAATACTGTTAGTTCTCCATATATTTCATCATTTGGAATATGATCTGTTGTGAAATTAACATATGCAATTTTTTAATTTCTCCCGATGTGCCAAAATTGGGGTAAAAACAGTATTTGTCTACAAAATCCCGAATCCTTGATCTCCTTTACATTTTTTTTCTTTGTAGTCTATTCATATTTTGAAATATTAATTTTGAGAAATAAGGTATCAGAATGTCACTTTTCTAGAAACAAAACTGGATCCGTGTTCTCTCACATTTTCCACAATAGCCCAATCATATTTTGGAAGACATCTGAATCTGTATTTGAAGACATGCATTAATAATTCGGAATTTTGATTTTTCACCCTAATTGGGCTTTACAAACCGACTTTTTGAGAAAGAAATGAATTACAATGACTTTTACCCTAATAATCAAATCAAGAAGGTGAGTTAAATTAAAGACAAACACCAAATTCCTTATGTCAGCACCTTGTTTTTATTTTGTCATATGCGTGTACAATTTATTTTTTCATTTGCAGAACGTTTTGTGCTTCCATTTGCAAGCTTAATGTATTTGCTTCATTTGCAAGCCGTAAGCAAAAATAATTTCAGTTTTATTACACATGATTTTAAGTCAAATGGGGGAAAAAACCTGAAACTATAGTGATATCAAACTCTGCAAAATCCAACGACTCAATTATCTTACAGCGAAGGCTAAGTTACGTTTGATGTTGATTAAACAAAGTCTGCAATGCCAATAAATTGACTCGCCGCAGAGGACAAGATAATTGCTGATGCACAGTTTGATAGAGGTGTCATTCTTCAAGGACTTTCAAATACCCCATCGTGGGAGACAGGGAAAACATGCAGCTTTTAATTTAGAGAATCAATTACTAATTGGAATGAAAATAAACATAACCTCGAGATGCAATACACGATGAGTGATGAGAGGCAAGCTGCTCGGTAAAAGCCTCTCTCTCTCTCTCTCTCTCTCTCTCTCTCCAAAAGAAAGGAAGGAAGAGTTGCTTAGAGAGAGATGGAGGGATGGATGTTTATGTCTTAAATACATAAAAGATTCACCTACAGTTTGATTGTAATGAGAAAAAATTATACTTTCTCCTTTCTAAGGAGGAAGGTCTACAAAACCATAGTCCGTTTTAAATATTTTTAAACATTCCAAACAACCAAAACGAATCTGAATTACCATATCTATATTGGATTCGGAAACTTCATAAAAATATTTACAAACAAAGATACATAAAGCCTCTTTCTTTGCTCCTCAAGAAAATATTAATTGTAGTGAAGGAGAAACTTCAAAAGTACTTATCAACGATTCATTCGAGGAGTGGTGAAAATCACAGGTGCTTGAGGACAGGACACCCCCCCCCCCCCCCCCCCCCCCCCCCCCCACCTACACACACACTTTCAATATGGACCAGTGGGCCTTTTCGACTTTTTTCATAAACTATCTTTAAATGATATAATTGTAATAAAATCTATACCAACAATTCGAAAAATTACCCAAAACAAGCATATTTTAAAATTTACTCCACTCTCTACATATAAAGATAATTTTTATATATAGAGTGAGGTAGAAATTTTTATAAAATTTTTGTTTAAACAAATTCTTTCTGAAATGATTGAAAAAGACGCTCGAGTTTCTGATTGACAATATCTCTGTGGTTTTTGGGGACCAGGTCCTCCAACAATCTATTGGAATTCCCATGGGTACCATTTGTGCCCCTTTGTAAACAAACCTATATTGTATTTATGTGAAGCAGAATTTGTTCACAATCTTAACGTTCAAAGAAGCCAAAACTTGCTGTGTCCTTCAACTAAACAGTTACTTGGTATATACATCGACGAAGTATTGTCTATTAACAATAGTTATTTCCGTTAATATTTCGACACGATATATCCCGGTGAGCTTGAGATTAAAGATACCACAGAGTCTGGCACATCAGTTTCATATTTGGTTATTTTACTAGAAAAGACGTTAACGTTTATCTTACAAAAAGCTTTATTATTAAATTGGTAGCTCTAACTTCTCAATCGTAAACGTCCCTTACTTATGCAGCAATATGCCTTTGTCACCTGCTTACGGAGTATACATGTTCTCAGTTGATTCGATATAGAAGAGTATGTTTTACGTTCGAAAAATTTCTAAGACGAGGTAAAACAAACAAGTTGATGAAGGAAAAAATGTCAACATTATCGTTTAAAGCGATCATTACGTAAGTTCTATGGTCGATAAAATGACCTTGTCAGCGAATACAATTTATCATTAAGTCAAATGCTGAATGACTTTTTTCATACTGATTGTAAGAACATTATTTACACGCTGAGTTGTCCATGGATTTTCCCGTTATTTGCCGAAGATGACAAGGGGCACACGGCGAGTGTGACCGGTCGCCAGAGGTCACTCCTCCATGGCACATGATCCCACCTCTGGGTTTTTTTTTCGGAGCTTCCTGTTTGCTCTGCTCTAATGTTGTTTGATGGAGTTTTGAGCTTGAATACTGTTCGTTATTTTCGTATATTTACTCATAATACTTTGCGACCATGCAGGGCATCAATATATTCATTGATTTTATGTGTATCCAAACTTGAAGTGAATGAACGTCATGCACTATAATCAAGAATGAAAGTGATATATCAGTATTCATACATATTTTTGTTAGTTTCCTTGTTTACATACCAAATAACTATATGATATCATACCAAAACATATTGGACATGATTGTTACTGAGCTCATTTTATTTGTACCTAGACAGGACTTTCACCTATATATTGGAATGTCAACATTTTTTTCAAAATGAATGGATTCATTCTACATTAATACATTCAATGCAGAATCGATAATTCATTTCTCCTCCTTACTTTCAAAACAAAAATGTATAAACTTGTTATAAGAAACAGTATCAGCTATTATTTTCATTTTTTCATTTTTTCTTTTAAACATTAAAAAATGAGATCTTGTAGTTTTTTTTTAATATAACATAAGAATGCTTCATATAAAACATGATATGGCTACTGCAATCACAATTTGTAAAGAAGGAGGATAAAATAAATTACAAATCCAAATATAGCTATATATTCAAAGGTGTGAATTATAATTAAGTTGTGAAAACGTATCTATCCTCTGATGTCATGACATTATACACCTACATAAAAGAGAAAACTATCACAAACATTTCATTATTTTAAGAATTATATGATGAGTGAGAATGGCATCTGATTTTCTGTTTTAGATATTTCGTGATACAAAAAGTAGAGGGCGTTTGTTGGAGCGAAGCTGAATATATTTCAGAGCTTGGCTAATTATATTGATGACGTAGGAGACATTCGCAATTATTTGGCTGTGTGGACACAAATAACACTTTATGACACCTTATGACACGTTGTCCTAAGTTTATCATTCTTTCATTCAAATGGACTTTTAAGTATATTGTAGTAAACACAACTGATATCCAAAATGTCTAAATGTAAATTACTATGTAAGCATTCATAAGAAGGATGTAACATGCTATGTCAGTTTTGAATATTTTTAAGACCCCAAAGAACCAAAATAAATTTGGACTACCATATCTATATTTTATTCCGAAACTTCATAAAAATCGTTACCAACAAAGAGACATAGCGGGGATAATTTGAAATCACAAGGTTATACCAAAATCAACAGCATAAAAATTTACGATTTTTCAACTAAATACACAACCAATTAACACGATAAATTAAAGTCCAGGCTTTCTGATATTATTGACAGCTGCTTTTTCAATAAAAATTGAACCCGTAAATTTACGTAACTTGTCATAAGTCATTCGCAAAATTATTTTGTTAAAAACACTCTGGTTGTACACACAAGTACTCTGAAGTTGACATCAAAAAGAGTTTTAGTTTCTGATTGACAATATCTATGTGGTTTTTGGAGACCAGGTCTTCCAACAATTCATTGGAATTCCCACGGGTACAAAAAGCTCCCCGTGATTAGCAGACCTTAATTCGTATTCAAATGAAGCAGAATTTGTTCAAAATCTTATATGTGAGTTGAAAAAAAACACTTGCTGTGGCCTTCAACTCGACATTTAGATATGTCGACGACGTATTGTCAATTAACAGTAATAACTTCCATTCTTATGACGATACGATACATGTATATCCCGGTGAGCTTGATATAAAAGATACCACAGAGTCTGACACATCTGTTCTATATTTGAATATTTTACTTGAAAAGACTTTAATGGTAATCTAACGATCAAGCTCTATGATAAATGTGATGACTTTAATCTTACAATCGTCAAATCCCCTTACATATACAGGAATGTACCTTCATCACCCGCAGAAGGAGTTTATATATTTTCAGTTAATTGGATACGCAAAAGCCTGCTCTATGTGTGAAAAAATTCTAAAACGAGGTAAATTGTTGACAAGCAAGTTGATGAAACGAGAATATCATTAGTCTCGTTTAAAGTCATCATTTCGTAAGTTCTATGGTAAATACAATGACCTTGTCATGAAATAGAATTTATCATTGAGTCAAATACTGAATGACGGTTTTTATACTAATTGTTAGTCAATTATTTATACTCTGAATTGACGACAGATTTTCCCGTTATTTCCCGATCATGACAAGGAGCACATGGCGGGTATGACTGGTCAGCAGGGGATGCTCACTCCTCCATGGCAATTGATTCCGCCTGTGATGTTTGGAGGTCCGTGTTTGCTCTACTCCTATTTTGTATTGTTTTATGAACTTTTGATCTTGAATACTGTTCGTTATCTCCATATGTTTCATGCTTTATATAAAATATTCTGCTTCAGTTGTAACAATTCAAATATACATTTACTTCGTAGATCTAAACGTGTGTGTATGTGTTATTCTCTGTTTAGTAGCTTAGTTGACAGTATTAAGGAAAAGTGAGACTCAAGTATCTAACTAAGCTTTATATTGTATTTCTGCAACCAAAACACCCTGGATCTAATAGCAAATTTCTCAGATCAATGACCGTATCATTCAATTTGAATATTTATCATACAATGAGAAAATAATCGACGATAATTGTTGTATAATGCATTAGATCAAAGCAACCATTCCCAGATAAGGCTACTGTAATAGTGCTTTGATTCCTGTCCTGTAGCCCAGGCTTGTAAAGTCTCCAGGTTGTAAAATCAATCAACAAAAATGCAGGAGGCAATGACACTATAGCTTGCCATGCTTTCAAATGGAACACTGCCATTTACTTATATTTCTGAGCATGGAACAAAGTTTGTTTTCTTTGATAGACACACTTTAATTTGTCTTTTTCTGAAAGAACTAAAATGATTAAGTACAAAAAACACTTTTTAACAATTTGTGGAATGTCTTTCTGGAGAAAGTTCCGGTATATTGATGTAATCCTGCTCTGTCCGTCTTTCCCTCTGTTCCTCCATAGACATATAACAGAGACATATAGATATCTCTGGTCCCTCCTGTCTTCTTTAAACTACTTTACATTTTATAAGCAATGGGCAATTCATCTTTTTGAATATGATTGGTGGTGCCTTGAACATTTGCAAAAAGGTTCGCCTTGGGCGATTGGAGGGTTAAAAACGTTTTTTTACGGAAAAAAAAGATTACCTGAACTCCTCTCACAATTTGAAATTCCGAATGTCATGGGGCGATGGTGGTCAAAAACATGCAAAAAAGAACATCATGTTTTTCTGTTGTTATTCTTTACCTGGTCCCCTTTATTCCTCGTATATTTTCTTTTCCCAGTAGCCCATTTATAGTTTTGAATTTGATTTGGAGCAGCCTTTAGACGTGCAAAAAATATTGGAATATTTATTTTCAACTCGAGGGGAAGTATTGGTCCAAAAAAAATTCTACAATTTTGTCTTTTTTGTACATAACCTAGTAAAAACATGAATGCACGAATGAAATATAAGGAGATAACGAAGAGAATTCGAGCTCAAAATTATTAAACAATACAAACTAGGATCATAGCGAAAACGAACAGTATTCAAACTCAAATATCCGTTAAACAAAACAAAATTGGAGCAGAGCAAACACCGAATTCTTAAACATCAGAGGTGGGATAAAATGCCATGGAGGAGTGAGCATCCTATGCAGACCAGTCATAACCGGCGTGCATGTGCTCCTGTCGTGATCGGTAAAAGTCGGAAAAATTCGTCGACAATTCAATATATAAATAATTGTCCAACAATTATTTTGAAAAAAGTCAGTCAGCATTTGACTTAATGAATATGATAGATTGTATTTACTGACAAGACCATTGTATCGACCATAGAACTTACGAATGATGTCTTTAAAAGAGGCTGCCGATTTTCTTGTTCTTCAACTTGTTGATCAATAACTTACCTCGTTTTAAAAATTGTTCAAACGTATAGTATGCTCCTGCGTACCAAATCAACTGATAAAAAAAAATGCTTGTTATAGAGGTATATTGCTGCATGAGTAAGAGAAGTTGGAGTCAATACGTTTATTAAAAAGCTTAGTTGTTTGAGTACCATTATTGCCTTTTTTCTAGAAAAATCCAAATATGAAACAGGTGTGTCAGACTCTATGGTATTTTTTTTTGTTTCAAGCTTGTTAGGATATATCGTATCGACATTTATGAATCGAAATAACCATTGTGAACCGACAATATATACGCCGTCCATGTCTAAATGTCAAAGTTTAAGGCCACTGCATGTGTTTTCTTCATTTCACATGTAAGATTTTGAACAAATTTTGCTTCATATGAATTTGTTTAAAAAGTCTGCTAATAACGTGGCTCAATTGGTTCCCATGGAAATTCAAATAAATTGACGGAAGACCTAGTCTCCATACCCCGCATACATAGATATTGTCAATTAGAAACTCAGTCATCATTTTAATATCAACTTCAGAGTACTTGTATGTACAGTCAGATTGATTTTTAACAAAGTTATTTTGCAAATGACCAACGGCAAGGTCGGTTTAATAACGAAATCCATTTTTATTGAAAAGGAAAGTGTCAATGATGTCAGAAAACCTGGACTTTAATTTATCATGGAGAAGATGTGTACATGTGTATATAAAGTTGAAAAGTCTTAAGTTTTTATGTTGTTGATTTTGGTAAAATTTTGTGATCAGGTAAGTGCATCTCATTTATTATGCTAGAAATATGGTTTTACCTAGTCTCATTCATGTGATCTAAAGTATAATCTAAACTCTTTATACAATTTCAAGGCAACGGCCAATGCACAGTAGATAAAATCTTACTATAAGAAATTTAAGTCCTGTTTATGAACAGTGCGTGACTAATTAAAAACTTGTTATTAACAATAAATATCCCTCATTTTAAATAAAGCAATAAAACATCTATTTATAAATATTGATTATGTATGGTCCTAGAGTTCTTATTTCCCATTCAAAACACGTACACTAACATGCATCCAACTGTAAACCAAAAATACACACAAAGATGTTACACATATTCCCATTTGTGTTGTTGCAAGACGGGTTGCAAATGTTAACACTCTATATTCAGTAAAAATAGGGTACTGAAATATTCATCATTTGAAATTTTATACCACAGACAAAGAGTCAGTCTGAATATGATTTTATATAGAGTTTGTTGCATTTCAAAAAAAATGATTTTCTATGTATTGTAACACAATTTGAAAATGTTTAATATATTAAAACAACATCACCGAGACTGAAAAGTTTGTGTCATATTTAGACGGTTCCTTCAAAAAGACACTGATTGCAAACTATAACATGAACTATTTTTTAAACTTTTTATTGTCAACTTTCCCTAATTATATTTCAAAATACCTTAACTACAGCAAATGGTTTTTGTATTTCACATTTCGTGCACGAGCATGTTTTATTTACAAAAAAAATTAACCGTGCAGGTATCTGACAAATAAGTTGAAGAATCTCATTAATAGTCACCATGGTCTCTTCAGAAATTATAATCTGTGAGGTAAAAAACTAATAAAACCAATTCAAAGCGAATCGTTATATCACCAGAATTACACTATTAACCCGAAGAAAAATGTGTCACGGCGGTATAGGGCATGGGGATGTTTTATCCTCCTTGGCACCTGATCTTATTACTGGACTCTGTGTTTGCTCTGCTGTCAATTGTTGTTCCTTGCTTTTGAGCATAATTACTGTTCGTTTTCTTCACATTTCATTGAAACTTGATCAAGAACCTTAAATTCGCTTTTTGTGGTACTTATCATTCGTTATCAGAATGAACAACTATGCACTCCAAGATTATTCTTACATATATCCTAAAACCTTTCTAGCAGAGAAAATAACGGAAATACTGTATATTTGTCCCATTTTTTAATCAATGAATTGTTACCATCTAAGTGAATATATGAATCAAATGACGTAAATGCAACTCTATGCCATCAAAGAGATAAGTTCAATTTACTGTAATATGTAGATTTCTATTGGTATTTAAATAATCCTTCCAAAGATGGTTGCACTTGATATTGGAAATATTGTTTTTTACTTTTTTGTATGATTACAGCTTTAAAAAATCATTTTGTTTTAATAACTTCATGGAAAAGGAATATGTATAATATGGTGAATTCCAGTGCGGGGACGTATGTTTGAAAATGCACGTATTAAATAGTCTCACTATTCTTGTATAATGCCGAAGTTCATAAAATGTTTATCTTCATTGCAGCATTTTATATTCTTACTGCATTGAAAGTACAATGGAAATAATAATCTTCAATAAAACATGAAGATAGTTATGTATTGATCACGCAGAAATGAAAAATATGCAAGTGTAAACTTATCGACACGCAGGAGTTAAGCGTTCTGCTGCACTTCCTGGAAATGAAATATCATGCATTATAAATGAAGGTCTATTTTATTGACATGCGAGGGAAAATAAAATTTGAATAATACAACTGATTAGGCTATCAGAATAAATTTAATAGGTTTGATAAAGGTGGATTACCAATATTATAAATCACGGGAGACATATCAGAACATTTGTACTTTGATGATGGGCAGCTTTCGTTTTTAGGAAGGTTTGATAAAGTTATTGTGTCACCAAGTTCTAATTACATGACAAACGTCAAATGAATATTTTATGAGACTGCGAGATCCACAAGGGTTAAATATCTGTAAAATGACATACATCAATGTTTCTATTTCCCGGCAGAGTTGTGCCAGACAAAAAAATTAGAGCATTTTTCACTCAATATTTCCTATATAGAAATACTAGTACGTGAATTTTTTAACTGTATGTAAAAGTGCTACAATGCTCCAAAGAAACCTCTGCATTATACAAGAAGAAGACCAAATCATCAGAATTGAAGTAATTCGGAAAAATATGGTATATCACAAATTTCACAACACCATTGTGCTCGTGATTAATATACTCTACTCAGTTTATTTTTCCAGACTTTAGATGACTTCTCTTTCTGAACTACATCTAAATCAGCTGGGTCTAGCTCTACGCTCTCTGAACCTAAAGGCTGAGATTTGAAACTAGAGTCCCGCATTCTATATGTTTTATATCTTATGCTGTGCTTATTTTGAATTTTGAATTCGGTGTCATTCCGTTTTTAAAGTTATCACATAATCATAAATTAAATTCTGATTTGCCTCTTCCTTCAAAAAAAATGTTCATTGATTTCCAAATGTCGGTTTATCGGTAGACCAAGTGTTATAATCTCAATCGTTTGAAAACCGCTGATTGAAAGACTTCAAATTCTGTACAATGATTCTCCATGAAGAGTTGATGAGCCTTACTATATAAATATGAGCTTACATTGTCAAATGTCAATGGTCATGCAACAACATTGACACTAGATAAAGGAAAATGTTGCGAGTTCAGTATCCTGAGAAGCATTTGCTTTACAAACACCATTCATAAACACACCATATAGTACACTGGTACCCTAAAAAAATCCATGTAACATTAAATCACCTGCCAAAGAATATTGGGGTGTAATAGAAATAAAACTTTTATTTTGTTGTCCCTGACTAGTAGAAAATTAATTGTTTTGACCATCATTCTAAAATTAAAGTTGTTTCCTTTTGAATATTAGCACAGGAGGGTGGGTTGGGGTAAATGTTTCTTAAGTTTCTTTTCTTTGATATTTTGTTTGATGAATGACAATGTTGTCCTATTTGTGCATAACCATTTATATATATGCACATGAATGCATGAATGAAATACAAAGAGATAACGAACAGTATTCGAGCTCAAAAGTCCAATGAATAATACAAATCAGGAGGAGAGCAAACACGGACCTCTAAGACATCAGAGGTGGGATCAGGTGCCTTGGATGAGTGAGCATCCCAAAACCAGTCTCACACGCCGTCTGCTCCTTGTCATTATCGAGAAAAAACGGAAAAAATCCATCGACAAATCAGTATGTAAATAATAGCATCTATTAATTTAAAGAATAGATGCACTTATTTTATGAGGAAAACTTTGTTGCTGCTATTTGAGTTGGGTTAGCTAGAATATAAATTAGATCGGGATCGGGATATCTCAAATTCTCCCTCTTTGCCCTTGATCCAAAAACGTAAGGTACACGAATTTTGTAGCAGACAGAACTTTTAAAAAAATATGCTTTCAATCACGATTGTTTCTAAAATATTTAATTGAATATTATCGGCAAATATCTGATTTGATGATTAGATGCATGGATGGATTATTCTTTTTTGGAAAAATGCGAGATTTTCTTGGATTGAATTTTCCAAAATTTGCTATGTCGGCATACATGTGGCGTAATTTGTATTAAAACTTGTTTATGTTTTAGTTTAACAAGCAAACATATACCAGATTAAGGAATATTTTTAATTACGTTTTTAAATTAATTATAAATCGTGCATCAATTGAAAAATAAAAATCCTATATAAAAAGAATGGCTTAATATAGCAGTCAAACTGATCAAAACATTATAATCGGTGTCTATCAATTTTGGCAGGCTTTATTCAATTGATCATTCTCAGTGTATACAACAACGGTATTTTTAAAATGCATTTTGCATTAAAGTGCATGAATTTTGTTTAAAACACAAAGGGGGGGGGGGCTCAGAAGCAAAGTTATAACAGTTACAGCTTTGATGATTAACAGGGAAACATCAAATATTATAAGTTACAAGGGTAATGTTGGCCATAAATCAGGCTTTATGTTATTATCATGCAGAAGAAGCTTATTTCCTATTTGGCGGAAATTATGCCCTCCGCAGTAAACAACACAATCAACCAACAGGACAAGCCAATGCTTTATTTCGAACTTAAAATGCACTCTTGAAATTAAATTCAGTGCTTCTCGAGTGTATAATAACTAATTGCCACTTGGTTCCTTTTGGCATCACATAGATTTCATCAAATTTATTGGCATTATTGCCTATCAAAGGTAGCTCAGTTGCTCTTGATGAGCTATATGCTAGTTATTTTTCTTTGTTTAATTGGTCATACAATAAATTTGACAGTATGAGCTGACTGGAGGGTACTCGCTTTAGCATTTTAGGGATATTTTATTCTTGTTCACGCATTCTTCACTTCTAATGCTATAACCATTAGAAATAAAGGAATTGATAATTTTATTTATCTGGGGTTTGGGTAAATTGAGGAATTAGATTTGTAAATTAAGGAAAATGACTAATTATTGCTCAATTCATGATAAATAAAAAATAAAAAAAAAATCTGCTGTATTCTATAACCAGTTGCTTAAATAAGTAATTCTCTTTTAGCTATGATAAGTATGTAGGTGTTCTGTGTGACCCAGAAAAAAGTAACAGGATCATGTAAAATCAATTATTCTAATTCTCTCAACTACTGTCAAGGTTAATAAATAAAAGCCACTTTAAATAAAAGGGATTTGACAATTAACAAAATATACTGGTAAAAATATTGCGCCTTAATACTTGTGTTTACTTGAAAGTGTGTCTGCCTTTTTACACATATCTGAATTTTAAGTTTATCAGTGGATTGCCTGTTTTCAGCTAAAGCATTTCTTTACATAAGTAGTTTTACTTAAAATAATTCATATAAGCTATTCTTAATAATTTTATTTTATTGGTTAGAGCTTAAAGTTCATGGAATATTTACATCGGATAGAATACTAAAACACCAGGGTTGAATTTATTACGGAAATTAATTAAGGACATACAAATTCATAACACATAAATAGGGGAGAAACATGCAATTCATTGATTCAATTTTGGGGAATAAAGGGGAATTTTATTGCTAGACAATTAGTGTCTGACTCTTAGATTGGAAATTGAAGTCTTTGAGAAAAGTATAAATTGGATAGGATGTTCAGTAGAAAATTGTATTATGCACTTACTAGGGAGAGCTGCTATGGGGCTATCATGCAAGGATACCAATTATATTCAATTTTTAGCATTGCACCCAAGCGCATGTGAATGCATGTGCGTTATGACCATATCATCTTGTCTTTCAAGAGTAGTTTTAGATATACTCGTTTCAAATGCACGCACGTGCGTGCACGTGCATGATGATCATACCTTCTTGTAGGAGTTCCTTACATCTATCTATGTTCTAAATCCCATCATGTTTGGTTGAAAAACAAGGGAGTTATAGAAGTTTAAAGTTTCAGCCAATCAGATTGCAGCACACGTGCATGCGCGTAATTTCATGATTTTTTTTAATATCATTTTGTAGGATATCCTAATGTATGACTATATTTTAAATTTCAAAGAATTTCGTCAAAAAACAAAGGAGAAATAGCAATTTAAAGTTTCAGCCAATCAAATTTCAGCACACGTGCATGCGCGTGATTTCATGATATTTTTTCTATATCATTTTGTAGGATATCCCAATGCATGACTATATTTTAAATTTCAAAGAATTTCGTCAAAAAACAAAGGAGATATAGCCATTTAAAGTTTCAGCCAATCAGCTTGCAGCACACGCACATGCGCATGCTTTCATTAAAATTCTTATATATCATGCGGTAGATCATTATAATGTAGGACTATGTTCAAAATTTCAAAGGATTATGACAAGAAACAAGAAAGTTATTGATACTTTAGTTTCAGCCAATCAGAGCAAAGCGCACGTGCATGCGCGTGAAATCTTGCTATTTTGACCAAGCTATCTTATCTATACTACTAATGTATCCTTACATTATGAGTTTCAAAAAATTTCATCAAAAATTAGAAAAGTTACGGCTATATCCATTATATTGGTAATTTCACCTAATGCACGTGCGCGCTCTTGTAAGCACGTGCGCGCAAAATGACCTTTGTTTGGCAACTCTACATAACATGCCTACTAACCCTAAAAAGGTTTCACCTAAGTCGGATGTGTAGTTTACAAGATCACTCGTGGACAAAATTTTCCCAGGAAGAAGAAAAATAATAATAATAATAATAAGAAACAGAGTAAAAACAATATGTTCCCCAACTTCGTTTGGGGAACATAATAAAATAGAGTTAAGAACTCCTAAAAATAGAATTAAAATATGATGAGAAGGATCATTTTCTGTTTTATTATAAACATTAAAAAGATGGCATATCAAGTATTATTATCAAGTATAATTTCAAGATCCCATTTAGAGTCATTGTTGGGAGTTACATATTACATGTGAGCACTATAAGCCTGGAGAGGTAATTTTCTTAAAAGCTAACCTATAATAATACAATTAACATGATTTATTCCCAAAGAAATCTTGCACGGTAAGTAAAGTAGGTTTTATCTAGTACAGTGTTGCTTGAAACCAGCCAGAGTAAATTCATTGAAATGAGAGGGGTTGCATGATCAGGATCTGCCATTTTTGTGATGGGGACAATATTTTGTCTCCACATAAATTTTTCTTAACATATTGGCACATATAATTCTTCATCTTTAATATATATTATTTTGCTGTAAAATAATCCAGTGTAAGCTAATATATGAAATTTTGCTTAAGTTCTCATAAATTTACACATTTAAAAAACATCAATTGAATCAAAATTTTCTGTCTACTCATTATACAGAAGTATTAAATTTAGAAGGGATGGGGGGTTTCGAGTTATTTTCAAGGGGATTATTACTGTTTCCCAAGTAAATAGGTTAAAATTAGGGCGGTTGGTCGTGGGTCAGTTGAATGCGGCTTCCCCATTTTATGGGGTGACCGAAACCTATGGATTCCAAAGGTTTCGGCCATGTGGCGTTTGCGCCGAGCCATTCAACTGATGCTATAATTCATTGTGCTGCTGCTGCTTAAAACAATCTCATTTACTGTGAAAATGTGTGCTGCTTTCAACAAATTCATGAATTGGTCTGCTTTGCTTACTTGAAACAAACTCAGTTGCTGTGCAAAATGTGTACTGCTTTCAACAAATTTCATGCACAGTGCTTTGCTTGCTAAAATATCCTTTGTAACGTTCGCGGTTTGATAACCCGGAACGATAACTACAACATACATGTAAACTTGTAAAGTTTATTTAAAATACATGTACATAAAATTAAATTGTAAGGTTAATTACCGTTCGCGGTATACCCGGAACGGCCATTATTATGCTTATTATGCTTATTATATGTACATGTGATATTATGCTTTCATGTTGCTTGCTGATGCTGCTGCTGCTGCTTGTTGTTATTTGGGGTCGCCCTTTTACGCTTGGCGACCCCCTGCTGCTTTAAATATGCCACGACCAACAAACGCCAATATCAAAATAAACGTGTATAAAATCATGTTTGTGTACTGCTTTCAACAAATTTCATGCACAGTGCTTTGCTTGCTATAATATCCTTTGTAACGTTCGCGGTTTGATAACCCGGAACGATAACTACAACATACATGTAAACTTGTAAAGTTTATTTAAAATACATGTACATAAAATTAAATTGTAAGGTTAATTACCGTTCGCGGTATACCCGGAACGGCCATTATTATGCTTATTATGCTTATTATATGTACATGTGATATTATGCTTTCATGTTGCTTGCTGATGCTGCTGCTGCTGCTTGTTGTTATTTGGGGTCGCCCTTTTACGCTTGGCGACCCCCTGCTGCTTTAAATATGCCACGACCAACAAACGCCAATATCAAAATAAACGTGTATAAAATCATGTTTGTTTTATTTTCCTCTATATAAATAATGGTCTTGCAATAAATGTGAAAAACGTCATTCAGCATTTGACTTAATGATAGATTGCATTTGCTGACAATGTTATTGAAATTACCATTGATTTTACGAAATAATGACCTTAAAGGAGAATGTTGATATTCTTGTTTGTCAATAACTTACCTCTGTTTAGAAATTGTTCATACATAGAGTATGGTCTGCTGAGAGAGAAAACATCGTATGCAGGTGATAAAGATAAATTGTTTCATAAGTAAGGGAAGTTGACGATTGAAAAGTTTGTCATCAAATTTATCACAAAGCTTTGTTGTTCGATAACCATTAACGTCCTTTTCTAATGATTTAAAATGTCTAAATATGAAACAGATGTGTCAGCCACTGTGGTATCTTTAATTTAAAGCTCAATTCACCGGGATAAATCATATAGACATAATCTTGAATGGAAATAACCATTGCTTATTGTCATTATGTCGTCGATATATCTAAATGTCGAGTTGAAGGCCACAGCCAAGTGTTTTCTTCTTTCAAGTGTAAAATTTTGAACAATTTCTGCTTCATATGAATACAAAAATATGTATGCTAATAATGGGGTGCAATTGGTACCCATGGAAATTGAAATATATTGTTGGAAGATTTGGTCTCCAAAAACTACATAGCTATTGTAAATCAGAAACTCGAGCATTTGTTTAATATCAGCTTTAGAGTACTTGTACGTATGTATAAGCAGAATGTTTTTAACAAAATTATTCTGCAAGTGACCAGTGACAAAGTAAGTAAATACAGCTGTCAATTATGTCAAAATTCTGGACTGGGGAATGGATGTAATATAGAATGAATATATAGAGTTGAAAAACCGTAAGTTTATATGATATTGGTTTTGGTCAAATTTTCTTATTTCAAATTTTCCAAAAGTTCCTTGGAATTTTAAAGTACTTCGGGTATCTGCGTCTGATTCACACTATTGTTCAAATATATATTGTTGCACAGTACACCTGAAGTTTCTCCTTTACTACAGCTTATATTTTAGTACGTAAAAATAATCTTTTTTGATTGAATTTGTTCTTGAAGATGATTTTCAAAAGTCAGATTTTGATTATTACAATACTTATTTTATAAGAAGCACTTAAACAGGTTCAAACAATTAATCTCATACAGTACGTGTTAAAAGATCGGTCAATAATTTGGCTTTTTATAGAATTATTGTTAAGCCTCCTTGTTATTGTAAGAAATTTTAGATTTAAGCTTCTTTTCTATAATTTTGCACACCATTCATACCTCGCTACACAAGGATTGTCCATTCTACTTTTTAATTCCACTTCTAGTATTACTTGTATAATAAGACCAATGACCCAAGAAACCCATTTCTGGAGTATTATATTATAAAACGGTCGATGTTCTCAGTTTAAATTCATATGCATGTCTTTTATGTCCTGAAATAGGGTCTCTCGAAAAGTAAAATTTCTTTTTACTATGGAAACTCAGAATGATTAATTCAAACTCCTAATTTTTCATTGATATAAGACCATTTAAAGGGATATGGACACAGTTTCAGCTAAAATTTTCAAATTTATTTTATCATTTTTTTTTTATCTTTACAAATATTTCACATAGGTATTTCTAATGATCATCAAAAATTTGCATTTCAGATGTCGAGATACAAGACAGATTTAGAGCTCCAAACATTTCTTATGTTAACAAGGCCCGTGCCATGTTTTTGGTTACATAGGTTCAACATTCTTATACATGTATATGTTCGTTCAAAGTCGATTTTTTAAGAGAAAGAAGTTAATTCTAAATACGATTAGACAGTTTCTAATGATTTGCTGAATCTCGTTTTGTTATAAATCTAATATTTTCTATATATGTAAAAAAAAAAAAGGCACGAGCCTTGTTTACATTTTGAAGAATTTTAAGTTTTGCATTTCCTTTGTAAATCAACAAACGATGTTCAAATTTTTGCTGATCATTAAAATTGCCCCAGTTAGGAATTGCAAACATTAAAGTTGTAATTTAAAAAAATCAGTTGAAACTGTGTCCGTGTCCCTTTAATATGAACCCATTTTATGCATGAGCAATCTTCGATCAAAGAAATAAGAACTGTGAGTCAAAGTCAAATGTCAAATAAACAAGGCAGTATTTTATTGACAGTAAAAAAAAATGATACATCACGAAATTGAATAATGTCGTCATCTGGTGTACTTGACTTCGATCGCAAAGACATCTGTGTACTTAGGTGAAACAAAAACCTTTTTGACCTTGAATGTCTCGGGCTCAGGCTTCACTGTCAATCAGCTTGTATTCTGTAGTTTTATCTTTTTATTATCCCTGTCTTCTTTTTCTTTTTTCGTCCCTTAACGTTTTTTACGATCTTGCAGACGACAATAGGATATGCTGCACTAACTGACCGATTTCCTTGCTGACCCTCAAGACGACAAACGCATCGGGGATTAAGCTAGTTTTATAAAGAACTGTCACCCTTCATCATGGTTTCATTCCTTAAAGTTGCCTGTTTACGTCACTAAGTGAGTGGCCTATTGAATTTTCATGAAAATTTTCGAAAAATTCTGTATATTTTTATAGCGGCGAACTCGTTGCCCCTTCTGATTATTGCACAAACATTAACATATTAGAAAAATCCTATTTAGAATTTAAATGTACCTTGTTTTATGACGAGTACTCACCATGAAAAGGAAAAGCTAATAGCACTTGGAACGCTTACCACAGCATATTCGATAATCATGTGGTCAACAAACTTGGTCGAACTGAATATTGGATTCTTAAATAGTGTGTTAACATGCAAAAAAGACCTAATACACTTTTATTTTTTATGGATAGGGTATTATAGATGATATTACAGACTTTTAAAGCACGATGCCATTCTCATTCATTTGGAACACTTTCATTCTACAAATCCCTTTGTGTGAGTTCTATTTATCAGCTTTTCTCAAAAGATTTTTTTATTTTTGTATAAAATATTAATCCATTTTTAAGCCATTGCAGACTCGTTCTACATGGAAGGGGCCAATTTTTCTGTAATACAGGACAAGTGCATTTGCATGAATCGTTTAATGACAAATTTGATCATGGTCAGTGATAAGTTGTGCTGTATACTAGTATTGTAAGTACATGTAGATAAAAACCGCATGTTCTTAAATTGTTGATTTGGTTTATTTCATTGTTTGTCGATCATTTTTATGAGCATATAAAATTGAAAATAGATATCTTTTCAACATTCGGGTTCCTTTCACTTCTACTTTATAATCTCTCTCCCACTCTAAAACCATACTCCCACTATAGAGTTTAAATCTACTTGACCGGAATTTTAACCCAAGTTGTATGGGCATTCAGGTAAAATATTTATGAAAATATAAACATTTAAACATTAACTGTAAAACATTCAATGACAGTTTAAATGTTTGGATACGGTCTTCGATAAAGTTTGAAAAAGTAAATGTTCTAATCGTTCAACCGATCGTGTATTCCATAGAGAGATTAATGCCTTTTGGCAAATATAAGAATAAAAGGTTATTGGTCTTATAATGCGGCCACCAAGCAGATGGTAGAGCCATTCACATAAGTCGAGGAACATTTGGTTTTTCAGTTGTGATTTTTACATTGCTTACTTTTCTTTCGTTCAAAGGTCGTGGCAGAAATATTGCATTCTAAAGAATCCTTAAAGACACACAGCTGTGCTTCTTAATTAAAAGCCTTCATATGTGTATGGTAGTGAGTAAGTTTCACTTCACGTGACTAAAAAGGCCAAGCCGTATGAAATATGACGATAACGACCAGCTATTAATCTCAAAAGTCCATTCAAACAATATATATTTGGAGTTTGGGGATGAGCAAAAACAAACCTTTAAAAATATCAGAAATTGGATTAGTTGCCACGAAGGAATAATCAACCCCTGTCGACCGACCACACCCGCCGTGTGCTCCTTGTCATGATCAGACAAAGGGAGAAATCCATGGACAATTCAACATAAATCTAATGGTTTAATTATCTCAATTTACTATTATTTGTGTAACTTACAGCAAAAACAGGGACATTAAGCTATTTAACATTTTTCAGACTTGATAGACTTATAACTGTTAACTTTCATTTTGATCTGAAGAAGTAAAGGGTTGTTTAAATCTAATTGTTTTATCAGAGAATCTGTCTTTTAAACAAGTTCAACATGAATTTGCAAATGTCATTTCCTGAGGCTGTAGGTGAAAGTGTGAGATCATCAGATTTAGAAGGTGAGTACTACATGTATTAATAAAAAAACTACTCGGTATCATATATTAAAATACAAAATGTCAAAGATCTACAGAGGTAAGACAAATTAATTTTTCTGAGATTATCTGTCACGTTGTTCATGTGATCTGAAAGTCTTTCAAAAGACAAAAAGCCATTAATAATATTTTATGAATCAAAGAAAAGGTTAAAATTATATATGTCATACTTGAATGTCAATGCTATCGAACCCGTATTGTGATATATTATACATTCCCAACATCTAATGATTGAAAGAATCTGTATTGAGAATAAATATTTCTGAAAAGTATGTTAACAGTTACAAGATCATTATAGTCCTAAGATAGACTGCAAAATACACCATTCAAAGCACTAATGTGCAAATATAATTACGATTTAAAAGGCTCTAATGTTTTCATGACAGTCACCGAGAGACACAAAAATATAGACACTAGACAAACTAATCACTAGTGTCAGTACTTTTAGACTCGTTTTCTTTTGTGTAGAATAGTAAATGTCCAAAGCACTGCTGTTTGCATGGCGTACTGTATCGAACAAATGGATGAACAGTCCATGGACGTTTTGTTGGTTTGGTTTGATTCTCTGCTTCTTACGGACGTTTCTCCTAATGACTTCATTAAGGTCGTTTCAAGGTGTGCATTCTTTTATGATATGAGTTCCGAGGATATAGGAAATATACAATATTCTAAATAATATTCAAATTTACTCCCGTTGCTGCAATAAATATAACGACTTTCTTTACTAAAACTTTGTTTGAAACTTCTTCTTTCTTTTTAAGGTTGTTTAATCTTAGTTACCGTTATTTTTCTATTAAGTCCAACTGTTATTATTATTTTCATTTTCATTTTTTCCTAAATATACTAAAACTAGAATCTTTATTGAAAAATATTTTTAATTAGCCAATTGCAGATGAAATTTAACACACATCCACATCTGTATTAACTGGTCAAGGTAAAATAACAATACATTGTGTTTTTTGAAAACCTACATTCACTAGTTTCCATGGGGTTTGAAAAATTGAAGGAAAATGCATCATTTGTAATTTCTAAATGGGGTTCGAAGCTAAAAGGAAATTAAATTCGATTTTAGGGTTGCTGTAGCAGTCCGATTATCTCATGGTTTGGTTTAAAAAGCTTTTCGTTTCTTTCTCTTTAATTATTTACTGATCAATTTAGATTCAAATAGTATGTAAATGTCAACGGAAACCAATGTGACAGGAAAATGCATATCCGTACCGTATCGGGTTCTGTACCTACCGGTATATAACACTGTATAAGATTGGCAGTTGCAGCCTATATGATCTATATTAATTATTAAGTTTTATTTAAAATCACATGTATATATATTTATATTTTTTGGAAATTTGATAAATTTCATTTTTCAAATTTAAAATAAAGGTCCTTTTATGACATGTTAAACTTTAAACCTGCATAATTATATCTCCTGTCTAGCTGTACATAATTTGTAGATTTAATATATTTTTTCCAATTATCATAAGTCTTTTGTATAGCTTTAAAATACGAGGGAGAAAACGTCATTAAGGACAGATGATACAAACAACATTTTGTCAAAGAATTCGAAAAAGGCAACTTGGGTCATGTTTAAATGAGTAAAATGAATAACTTTCATCGCGTAGTTTTTAATTTTTTATTCAAAATTTCACAGAAATGGAATTTGAAGTGAAAAATATTTGTATAGATTAATAAGGATGGTTTCAGATGGGCAGACTTTTGAACATCAGTCATCACAGAAGGTTTACAATTTCATTATATTCTAGAAATTTATTATTTGCAATGAAATTATGCCAAAAAAATATATACCAATCAAGACATCCATTTTTTGTTTGTATCATCTGTCCTTAAAGCTATCTTTAACTATTATATCGTCTTCTTCTTTTCGAGAAATGTGTGTTAATTTGAAAACATGAAGGTGTTGATGTAAGCAGAAATGAACAAATCCATGTATAGTTTTTACTCACTCGATGATAGTCGATGCAGTTATCAAATCAATATTATTGGAAGACAGAATGACTGCGAGTGGATGTCCCAAGCTGGGTACAAACGTACAGCAAACAGGCCGAGCAATCATTCTTAATTCTGAGTTTATTGCCGAGAGGGGGAGGTAGAATATGCATTACGAATAAATCAATCATATTGTTTTGACGGGCCCTACTTTTTTGAAGCCCTTGGCGCCATGCTAGCTTTAAACAGCAAAATCCTCCTTTCTGTTTCTGCATAATTTTTTAAGAAATGTGCATAATCAATACAATACACGTACATGTAGGTGAAAATTTCGAAGCAGGAAGAATCCATTAGAATTAAAACTAAAGGTACTGAGCAATGAGCTCATTAAATGATACCCCCACCTCCTGGTATACTGGCGAAGTCCATGTTATTCTCTAGGAGACCCAAAATTTGTGTCAAATCAATTTCTTTTTTTTAGAAAACCGTCTGTTATGCGTTGGAGTATCCACCTCTTGTACGTAATTCCTTTTTAGCACTGAATGAAATTTAATGAGACTTTCACAGAACCTTTTTTAATAGCGCCATTGTGCACCTCCTATTTTACTTCTTGATCGGACATATCTTTTAGGGATCTTATAGCAAAACATGGACAGGGCCATTCTTTCTTTAATATTGAAGGGTATCCAACTCTTATCGGCAACTCCTCCTATACCACTGAATAAAATTGATACTTATTTTCACAGATTCTTTATATCATATAATGCCATTTCACACCTCCTACTAGTATTTTACTTTTTGAACTGACATTTATTTCGGGTCCCCCAGTGCAAAACATGGACTTTGTCCGTATAACCATTTGGGTGGTGGGGTGTATCTTTAAATGAGCTCATTGCTCATAGTATCTCTATTTTTGAATACCCCCCACCACCGCTTTAAAAGTGTGAGGGTACCTGTATATAGTAATCGGGATGTCCATCCGACTGGGCTTTTTTTTTATTAGATTGAAGAAAAATCAAACGAATTTAGTTCAATTTTAACAAATTATGCACCAGGATCGATAGATCGGTGCGCATGTTGTTTTTGTCCTGTCTGTATGTCTGTTTGTCTGTCAACTTTAACCTTCGCCATAACTTTTGAACCATGAAAGATCGAGAATCCATATTGGGTGTGCATCTTTCAAATGACACCAAGGTAAATGACCTTGTGACCTTGACAGTGGCCTATATGCTTAAATTAGCCTTTTTGAACCTTCACCATAACTTTTGATCCATAAAAGATGGAGACTTCATATTTAGTTGAAACTTCTGTTGTTCATATTTGCGATAAAAGAACTATTTTTAAGCTTTGATTGGAGCAGAATTTCAATATTGTCGCCCTGCACAATAATGATTTTATATATATAATACTAAATATTCTATTAAAAAGAAGTCTTTCTTCTGAAACAATTTAATACTTTTTTAGTCTAATTGATCATTAAGGTTTCAACTATATATATACAAAGTTATCATAATAGCATATTTCAACCAAATTTTTTTAATGCAGCTGATATTGTTTTTTAATGTTCTTTCAAATGATACCATGGTCATTAGGTCAATGACCTTGTGACCTTGGCCTATATGCTAAAAATACTTGGAATAGCTTTTTCGAACTTTGTTACCTTCGGGCAGATAGTATTTCAGAAACTCATCTAGTTTTTATTTGAAATCCAATGACTGTAGTCCCGAGAAGATGGGTAATACTGAGGAAAGGCGATTAACCTCAGACGTTTTCGCAAAGGAGCAAAATATTGGTATTTTGAAATCATTTAGCATACTGCGTCATTTGGTTTATGACAGTTTAATATTCAATTCAAAAGGACAACTTATCTGAAAATGACTATTTTGATCTCACATTTTCGTCATAGTCCATTGTGGTTAACCATATGATGGTTATAACATTTACGTCCGTGCGTCAAAAAATGTCAAAAAAATGTAGGTAAACTTTCATATATTTTTAAAATAGAATTTTTTATTGGGGAAAAATAAGTTAAAACATATTGTTACATAAGTAGCTCATTCCTTAGACTTTGTAGATGCTACGTATTCTTGAAAGATAACCTGCTGAATATTGGTCACAATTAAACTCTGTACTCTACAGAGCTCACTCTTCTTGTTATACAAATTCCCATTTTAAATATAAATTTTGATTTCTTTTTTTAGCTAAGTTTGAAATTTCCAATCTAGTTTCATCTTCAAGTTGACATTTACAAGATTATTGTAAAACTGCAACAACAACAAAAAGTAAGAAAAACGGAAAATTATATGGCTACAAAAATCGGCACATTTTTTTAATTGGCAAAGGGACTGGCATTCCGTGAACATTTGGTGCATTAAAAAAGGATAAATCTATTGTGATGTAAAGATACTAAAAAGCGTCCTGTTTCATTGATTGTTTAGGAGAAGGCCACCTGGGAGATGATTCGGCAGATCACATGATCATTCAGAATGGTTATAACCTCATAAACACCTAAAAGACATTTATTGCTCAAAAATATCTACACTAATAGCCAGAAAAATGCATTCTTTACATACACCAGTGACCAATGACTTTTTGTCCCGTCCCCAAACCGTTATTGACCTAGCTTGGTTAAATGACCGCGTGGTTCCATGCTTTTGCATTTGGATGATAGTGCAGAATATAAGAGGAGGAAATCCTGACTTAGAAATCAATTCCAACTGTACGGCTTTGACAGAAAGAGCAGAAATCAATAGCCAGAACGGGGAATTGTATATATATACATCCAGAATAAATGTGAATGCATGGTTACCCCGAGCTCATAGCAGTACAGTATTAAACCCGTGTATAATTGTACGCGACTTAGTTGTTCTACAGATAGTTAAGGAGGAAGAAGGTGGCAAATGGCTATGGTTAACCCTGGCTGATGTTCAACATTACGCAAGAATCACTCCTACGTCACACTAATACTCTGGTGTTCTTGTAACGAGTATACATCGGAAATATCGATACAGATAAAAGTAACCCAATGAAATGGCTGTTCTGACATTATACTCGGGTATATAGGTCCGTGTGAACTTCATATATATTGGAGGAATTCGTTTGAACTCCCACTTTGCCCTGTTTTCTGCTCATAAATGATATATAAAAAATGCTAGAAAGCAAGACTTTTAATTGATGTTTTTTCCATGCGTACAATGGAGTTTGTCTTATAACTATAATATTATACTTGGTTGCATAAAGTTTGTGGGTACCCAGGGTTTATACAAGATAAGCTGAAGTATTAGGCATTCTGGGACAAATATGAACAGTTCTACCCCTTTACAAGTAATTTTGTATAGACAGATGGAGCAAGGAGTTGGTGCAACCGACCCCCTCACCCACCCCGCTTTTTGACATTTTGTATGATTTATGCAAAGTCCTCTTTGGATAATTTTCAAATGATGATTTTAAAAAAATGTCATTTACCTGATTTTGCAAAGATATTGGAAAGACGTATATTAAAAGATTTTTTCGACAGAAAATACCCCATACCGCTCATTCTTTTGGAAGGAAAAATATATAATATGCTCAAGATTATTAAATATACTAGGTGAATATTAATAAAAATAATAATAATTTTATAGTGTATGTATACCATTTCCTACCCACTTGCGGACCGATTGCCTGAATTTTTCGCCAATTTTCTTAACTTACTAGTGCCTCACTTTGGCTGCATTGTCAACTACACGTACATTGGGGCTATACTATAGTGTCTTGTTTTTTATGGATCCATCAGCTAAAAATTTAATTCATATATTAACACTATTCTTTCTACTTGCATACTAGTATGCTTTATTTACGGTGATTGTTCTGCTGTAAACATATTAGTTATCTGGCAGAAAAATTTAAATTTAATGACATTAAACGAGTTTTTCATCACAAATGAACATTCTCTATTTCAGTACCGGAGTAAGGTATGAAAATTGGTGGAACTTTTAACACTTTACAAAGGAAATTTTGGAGTCAGTATACACATCTCTTCCAGCACTGAAGTGTCACCGTCTTGTGTATACTATTATTGGTAATCAATAGCAATAAAGTCATTAATCAAATTCTTGGTCTTAATTTAAATTGTCAGAAGGAATGGATCCGCATGCTGCAGGGCTCGATAATAGAATTACTCCGATAGTCAATCCCAATGTACAGTAAAGGTGGGAATTCATTTTCAATTCGAATTATTAACTAGTATTCCAATTTAGATGGTTTCGATATAACAACGTTTCAGTGATGTTTATCAAGATATCATATCGAACACGCGTGAAATACATACCCAAAAATTACAAATCAGAGTACAGTGTATATTAAAAATTGTCCATGACTAACCACTTTTAATCGACAATTTTCCCTAAACCTTTTACATGTCAGCAGCAACTCAGTGTCATTTTTAAGTACCCCCTTCCTTTAACGGAAACTTTTATTACACAAAAGCACAAAAGAAAACTTTTTTTGTGGTGTACCCTCACTAAAAATTCTGAGAACATTTTTTTCTCTTTGAATCATTTTTTCCCCTAACCCCAGTCGAGGGGCAGACGAGATCCAGCAGAATTTCCAACTCACTGACCATGCAACAGGTTTTTTTAATCCGTTTAAATGTTGTAGTTAGTCTAAGTTTTTTTTCGTTTTATCAAAATAAAAATTCAGTAACTTTATCTTTAGAAAACCAATTTCACTAGCTACACTTTTTTGAATATGCTTTTGGCCAAACCTGTAGAAGAAGAAATGTCGCGGGCGTTGGCAAGGTTGCGCAGAGCTCTGCGCATTCTAGTATTTTCGTATGTAAATAAGATGTTGTCAACGCCATCTTGAAGGGAATTGTTTACTATTAGAAATCGGGGCAAATCATGCATCGTATGTGCCATCGAAGACTTTAATAAATGGTTTCATTCTGATTAAAGCCCCAGGATGGCTACCACAGAAACTAAATTATCTACGACCGAAAGAGTCGTGAAAAGTAAGTAATTCATTTTAATGCGACAAAAATAGTACCCGATCCGCCATATTGGCTGTCGGCCATGACTGTGCAACTGACATCCGTTTATGGCATCAGTATATATTTTGTTTGAATGTAAAATATAGTATTGTATGCTTCAGTCAAAGCATAGATATTTTGTCTTATTTAGGTTTAGAGTAAAGTTTGAGTTGCAATCTGTTGGCAATTTTAGAAACTGCGGAATAGATTCTGCAACTGCAGATGTCATCTCTTCATCCAATGACGAATGACGTTGAAGTGCGTTCTTCAACGATAATCGTCTTTACTGTTGTTTAGAATATGAGAGAATATACAGAGAATTAAAAGTATTGTCTGATTGGTTGCTTGTTTTTCAGGCTTCGCAACATTAGACGTTTTATGTCAGTTGCATTTTGTAACTCTTCATTGTCGTTACTTTGCTCTTAGCTTTAACTTCAATTTGACACTTTCGTATATCCCAAAAGCCGTAAACGCATGTTCCATACCACAATGAACACTGCATGATTTGTTTTGTTGGGAAATGATTTGGCTTTTAAGTGAAAGGAGGTCAGTTTTCACCTGTTGATATTAGGCTATTTTCTTAAAATGCTCCTGTTTCCCCCCAAACTGAAGATTCAGTTCAGTGTGATAATGTGGGTGAAGGTATGAAATTTAAATGATCAGAAAAAAAATGCTAGTATGAGAACATAAGAAAATGGTACTTGTTTGTCTATATTTTGGGCCAATGCCCATTTTAAGGTCCCATTCCATATTCAAAAAAAGGTTAATTGTTGTCTCTGTGGAAATGTTAATTTTTATACCGACCAGGCCAATAACCCCCACCCACCCCAAAAAGAACACAAAGATAGATAGGCTACAGTACTGAACTTGTTACTTGTATTCTATACAGAAAAAAATATAATTAAAGTTAATAACAGCTAGTTGACAGAATCCAAGGTAAAATTGTATTTCTTAATATTCCCCAATGCTAAAGACTGCTAGTTTTCCCAATTTTAAGGCCCCCAGACCAGGTCTCAAAAAGTGATGTGAGAGCCTTAGATTGATGTATGTGCAATATTTTTAGCACAGTGATGAATCTAATGATTTTGATTCACACATAATGTTGCACAAGTTGCCCATATGATGTCTGGAATGATAAAATCTTACTTTTACAGTGTTGTATGCCTTACATAGATGAAAGTGAAATAAATTGAAAAATACAGAACCCATTTAAATTCAGAATAGAATTTCATTCTAGTTAAAATGTTAAAAAGGATGATTATTGAAGGAACATAAATGTAGAAGCTGTTATTTCTTATCCTTATTTCATTTTCCTTATCCTTGAAGTTGACAAGGTGGAAGTATTTAGGAAATAAATGATTGGAAATTATTTTATTTACCTAATTGAAGTGCAAAAAATGGAACCGCCAAGTGGTGCACCCCCTCGTAAAATAGCATATCCATGAATAAAAAAAAAAGTTTCAACACCAATCCCCATGCAAATCATGTCACCTCTGTTTCGCAGTTCGCACAAGGGGAAACTGACAGACAATGCATTAATTGCCCAAACTCTGTTGCGAGAGGATAATGATCCAATAGTTAAAAAAATATTGTTCTAATTATCTAATATTAAACAAATTGCTATTGGGCACTAATATTTGGAATTAAAAAGAGAAGGTCCTGTCCATATTGTGAAAAATCAATAATCTGACACGACAACTACTAATTTTAGGCATCATGGTGATTATATACCATGAATAACCAAAATGGCTAGGATGTGTTGCATGAAGTGTTAACCTACATTTTGAATCTTACAGGTGTTCCATTTCCCCCCAGCCACAAGCTCTCTATGAATGAAGTATTTGACGCAAAAGGCAAACCCAAACCTGATGTATTGAAACAGCATTTTATCATGGAAGGGCGCGTCTCGGAGGATGTGGCGCTGCGCCTTATTAACGACGGTGCTGCCTTGTTACGACAAGAGAAGACCATGATTGACATTGAGGCACCTGTCACAGGTTGGCATTTAGGATCCCTTTGAAAATTATGCAGCAAAATGCTTTGGAATATATTATACCTGGCATATTTCACATTCATGTTTTATTGTTTAAATGCAGTAATCATGGTAATGAGTATGTGAAAGAATAAACTGAATTCAGTGATTTTTAGCTCACAAGATTGTCAATTAGATTAGAATAGATACCAACAGGTTCGAGACATAGTGTCAACATTGTACAAGCTGTGGTCTGTATTTTCAGTGTGTGGAGACATCCATGGTCAGTTTTATGACCTGATGAAACTGTTTGAAGTAGGTGGACCACCTTCCACAACACGCTACCTCTTCCTTGGTGATTATGTTGACAGGGGATACTTCAGCATAGAGGTAAAGAAATAGTTTAATAGAAGACATTTACTTTATAGCATAATAGTTTAAAAGATTCATTAATCTTCTTTGATTGGCACATCTTCAATTGTTCAAAGATCTTTTGCCTTTCTCTAATTATAAATTAACTCAAATTATCATGAGAGTATTGAGAAGAAGTGCACCATGGTCATTTGAATAGATTCAAAGTGATTCAATTTTTTTATGAAGGATTTTATAAAGATTTTCTCATATGATGACAAAAAAACATGTTGCTATGAAATATGTTACATGAAACACATAAAACATAAAACATGAAGGAATATCTGAATCTTATTTGATGTTTTTTTTTTCAGTGTGTGTTATATCTGTGGGCCTTAAAGATACTGCACCCAACCACATTTTTCCTTCTACGTGGAAATCATGAGTGTAGACACTTAACGGAATATTTCACATTTAAACAAGAATGTAAGTGACTTTTATTGTTTTACGACTGTTTAATACGTAGATTTAATAATT
>PRKT01000509.1:101861-114361 GCA_003671525.1 Saccostrea glomerata | reverse complement strand
AGATATTATTGGCTTTTGAATGTGTGTGTGTGAATCAATTCCTTTATACGGAATGTTATTTTGCAAAGCCTTTCTGTGCATTACAGAAATTGAATTTAACTTGTAAAAATTTAAAAGTGCAGTTTGAAATAACAAAAAAAACCTAGGATGTTGGGGGAATATGTTATGATTATTTACTAGGGTTATTAATGATGCTGTATTTTCCACTCAAATAGGAACTGATGAAGGTAAATCTACTTATAACAGTGCAATCTGTGTAGTTAAAAGATGGTTAAAACTCAGAACTGTAAAAAAAAAAAAATCTGTATTGTGTAGATCTATCCTTGTGTTGTTGCATATTTTGGGAAATGTTAGCTGCACTCTATAGACCAAATGTACTTGTTTAGTTGAAGTGATATTGTTTTGTCCAGTTTGAATTCACAAAATCTTTTTTTCCCCAAAGTTTTCTTTCTTTTGTTTTTTGGGTTTAACCAAATGTTACTATAACTTTTAGCAGTATTTTTATCTTTTTTTCCTCTCCAAATTGTCAATATTTTCTTTTTAGTCTGTCTCTGAAGATGTGTTTTAAATATGGCACAAAAATTTTTAGAAACGGGTGGGGCAGGTTTAGAGAATATGTTCTTGTATGTTTCAGTAAAGAAAAATACAACTTCTGTTGTGGTACACATATTTATTGCTTATCACAGATTCAGCATGGCTTGAAACTTGAAACACCAGCTTCTTTAGTGGTAGGCACAAGATACATGTATTTTGACATTCATCTTTATGCAATAGTTCATAAGGAATAACAGTGATGGGCTTTGCTTACAAAATGATTATTGACAAAGTAATGTTTGATAAGATTATTGGCTAGAGAATTATTTGAAAACCCAAATAGTTAAATGAAGTGAAAATCTATGATCACTGTATTTATGTAACCATATTATTCAGAGGTGAAGCTTAGGTGAAGGGTAGCCATGGTCAGGTCTTGAAGCTTGAGAAGCATGAAAATAAGTTGTATGTTTTCAAAAACAAAATTATGTACACCTGCTAAAACCAGTGGAATATTTTTTTTTTTGGAAAAGTTTTGATTACATACCTTCAAATGTAAACTGAGATTCTAATGAGCACGATTGCATGTGGATAACTCCCACCAATACTTCAAATTAACAGTTTTGTTCAATTTTGACCGTGGGAAGCAAAATGGTACTGATTTAAATACCCCTAAAAGCTACATACACCATTGATAAATAAAGCAATTAGTTATTTTGAGCATGAATGTATTTCTAAGTTCAAATTTTACTTAAATATGTTCCTTGTAGTTTATTGTATTTTTTTTTAATACTTAATCTTTGGTACTCATAATGTTGAAAAGTCCCTGTTTTATCAAGGACACTTGTTCCTGTTACTAATTTTGTAGCTTTTAGGTGATGTTAAAATCAGTGTGTCACTTTTCTGTCAGACCAGTCATTAATTAACAATGATTTAGTAAAACCACGTGTACAAGGCAGTCATTACACCTGCTGAATTTTCTGTATTCAAAACCAAGAGATTGTGCTGGTCTGACTGTGTGTAAAGATTGTAACTCTGTGTCTTGTTGGTTCCCTTCACAATGGTTTGCATGTTTACTGTAGGACCTCGTAATGGTAAGTCAAGAGTCCAGACTGCTGTGGTTATAGCTTAGAGCCATCAGTATATACACATAACTTGCATATTGCTCTGCTAGAAGCCTTTTATAACCCTATATAGCTGGATGTGATGTGCAACTGCCTGTAGTTTTTTTTTTTCATATATATAGCTTTTTGCTTGAATAAGTGGTACTCAGTTTATCATGAAGTCAACAAGATTGACTAATAGATTTATGTAACATTCTAGTTTCTGACCCCAAAGACCAGGATAAAGAGGCAAGTAAGTGTCTCCAGCATGGACCGCATCTGTGTCATTGCCTGGTTGGCCCCCTCAAAGATGCTCCATCCCCCCACCCCCATCACTAGTCCTCAAGATTTTCCATCTCTTATTGGCTAGCACAAAATTAAGAAAAAAAAGAAGTTACATAGTTGCTTCTGATGACTAAGCAATATTTGCTGTGTAACTTGCATTGCTTTTTAAGCATATTATAATCCAGAAGAAAATTATTTTTAAACTTCCTAGCAATGCATCTTTTAGCATTAAATTTTGGCTCCCTAGCTTTAATGTATGACAAAGCAACTCAGAAAGTTACTTTATAAATGCTATCTACATTTTCACAAGAAAGTGGAGTGGAGCATCAAAAGGAGTAATTTGTTGTGCTTACTACAACATGTATAGAAATATATTCAAAGAATCTACTTGTGTCGCTCTTAACAGCTACAAGATTTGTGAAACATATTTTACAAGTTGCAATTTTAATAGGCTCTACACTTGTTATGTCAATAAGTGCATTGTTAAAATGGCACATGTTTTCATTAACTATTTTCTAATGTAGATGTCTGTTAGTGCTTCATGGCAGATGGCTGCTCAAACTAAGTAATAGGACAGGGAACAAAAGCATATTTATGTCTTTGTATTGCTTCATGTAAAAAAAGTTACAGACACTAAAAATGTAAGCTAGGTCCTAATCTACTACTTGTGTCATTAAGTGGTCAGCCTTTATGGTCTAACATTGCTCTGACACTTGTGCACATAGCTTCAAAAAGAATTCACATGCAGTGTATATATGTACCTAATTTTTGGGAAATACCTTGCCTTGTTTCTATGAACACTTTTACTGATACACCAGTATTAACCTGTGTCCTAAACAGAGACCAACTCATCTAAATTATCTTAAAGGAAAAGCAAATTTCAGCCCTTACACACTTGCACTGATTTAAATTGTTTATAATTTACAAACCAAGTACATAAAAAATATGAATTTAAAACTTAAATGCAAAACTTGATTTCTTAATAAAATTTTTTAGAATGAATAATTTTTTAAAAGATCAGATAAGATGATCAATTTATATACACTATTTGGATTTTATACAACCCTGATTTTCCAGGAGGTACTATAGCCGCCAGGAAAGAGGTGATACGTAACAAAATCCGAGCCATTGGAAAAATGGCTCGTGTGTTCACGGTGCTCAGGTAGGTGGCGTGTGCTGCTTGGTTGGCTGGGTTTGTTTATGAGTGTGTGTTTGAATTTGTTACAGATGGTGCAGTGGCAGCCAGGAAAGAAGTGATACGGAACAAAATCCGGGCAATCGGCAAAATGGCACGTGTCTTCACTGTTCTGAGGTACGTGTCCTTTGACCAGACAAAAACAAAACAATCAGAAATCTGGCTTCCTCTGTCCTCTGGGTCTATTGTAAAGAAGAAATGGCTTTCAATTAATCCTTCACCAGATTGAACTTTAAAAGTTTTGGCCTAGAACACATATCACTCGTTTGCTTTCAAAGGTCTTAAGCATACTAGAAATCTGCTTATTGCATTTTAAGGTTTCCAGTACATGTACATGACTTGAATGATTGAAGCCTGCTTTGATTACACAATTAAAATGCACTTTGACAACCTTGTGAAAATAGAAGGAATTTATAAATATAATATACTTCTGTTCAACATATGTAGGTGAAAAGATAATTTGAAGCAAAGGGCCTGATTATACAAGTTTTCAAAAGAGAATAATTTAGTGTTTTGGAAGATCAATCAAATTCCCAAAAGTGCAAAAGCATATTATGCTATGAATATTCATGTACTGTTCATTAAATGCTACAAGTCCTGAATGTGTTTGCAGCCACATGTTGCATGAACCTCCAGTGAATATGTAAGATTAATTATATTATTTTATCCCTAATGGCATATGTTTTAAGATATTATTTTTGATTAATACCACTGTTAATTATATTTTCATAACACAATTTAACCTGCTCCTTACTATTTAATTAAAACATTTTTCAAATACACAGATATCTCAAATCTAGGTATTTCAATGACCTTTGGACAATATAAAATATATCATTTGATATGCCAATAATCTTCACCTGTCAGAGGCTTTCCCTTGAAAAAATCATGAGAGTTAAAGATAGGAGATAATGCTTATTTCTTATTTGGAAGTATTTTTATTGAGACATGCTTATTTCTATCACCTTTGATAGTAGAAAAGCATTTTTACCTAAGTATAATCAATAATTTATGTATTATAATAAAAAATGAACATATCTTTTAATTCAATGTTGAAAAAAAAGATATATAAAGATATAAATGAATAAAGATTAAAAAAGTTAATATTAGTTATGAAAGTTATGAATTAAAGGAACTTGCATCAGGTTTGACATAAGTATATTGATTTTGAACATTAACAACAGTGATTTCATGTTTCATTTCATAAAGAAATGAAGGGAACACTAACATGTTTCTCAGTCTCAGCAGTATATTTGTGTCCACATTTTACTAAACTTTAGATAGAAAAATATGTGTCTTAACAATATATTTCAGAGAGGAAAGTGAAAGTGTCCTGCAACTGAAGGGGCTTACACCCAATGGACTTCTACCACTAGGGGCATTGTCAGGTGGCAAAGAAACACTCTCAACAGGTATTGTTAAATCAAAACCTGGCCAGGACCAATGTGAAATGTCCAATAAAAATTCTTTTTCTAATTCAATGGCAAGATGACTGGCTTTGTCATGTCTGTCTTTAATTTTGGTTGGTTTTAAACTAGGGCCTCATGTTTCTAAAGTAGGGCCTCGAGTACAAGAAGGAAAATTTTTAAAAAAGTTTTTATCATTGCATCTGACTTTAAAATGAGATCTCCAATGTATTGTTATTTTACCTTGACCAGTTAATACAGATGTGGATGTGTGTTAAATTTCATCTGCAATAGGCTAATTAAAAATATTTTTCAATAAAGATTCTAGTTTTAGTATATTTAGGAAAAAATGAAAATGAAAATAATAATAACAGTTGGACTTAATAGAAAAATAACGGTAACTAAGATTAAACAACCTTAAAAAGAAAGAAGAAGTTTCAAACAAAGTTTTAGTAAAGAAAGTCGTTATATTTATTGCAGCAACGGGAGTAAATTTGAATATTATTTAGAATATTGTATATTTCCTATATCCTCGGAACTCATATCATAAAAGAATGCACACCTTGAAACGACCTTAATGAAGTCATTAGGAGAAACGTCCGTAAGAAGCAGAGAATCAAACCAAACCAACAAAACGTCCATGGACTGTTCATCCATTTGTTCGATACAGTACGCCATGCAAACAGCAGTGCTTTGGACATTTACTATTCTACACAAAAGAAAACGAGTCTAAAAGTACTGACACTAGTGATTAGTTTGTCTAGTGTCTATATTTTTGTGTCTCTCGGTGACTGTCATGAAAACATTAGAGCCTTTTAAATCGTAATTATATTTGCACATTAGTGCTTTGAATGGTGTATTTTGCAGTCTATCTTAGGACTATAATGATCTTGTAACTGTTAACATACTTTTCAGAAATATTTATTCTCAATACAGATTCTTTCAATCATTAGATGTTGGGAATGTATAATATATCACAATACGGGTTCGATAGCATTGACATTCAAGTATGACATATATAATTTTAACCTTTTCTTTGATTCATAAAATATTATTAATGGCTTTTTGTCTTTTGAAAGACTTTCAGATCACATGAACAACGTGACAGATAATCTCAGAAAAATTAATTTGTCTTACCTCTGTAGATCTTTGACATTTTGTATTTTAATATATGATACCGAGTAGTTTTTTTATTAATACATGTAGTACTCACCTTCTAAATCTGATGATCTCACACTTTCACCTACAGCCTCAGGAAATGAAATTTGCAAATTCATGTTGAACTTGTTTAAAAGACAGATTCTCTGATAAAACAATTAGATTTAAACAACCCTTTACTTCTTCAGATCAAAATGAAAGTTAACAGTTATAAGTTTATCAAGTCTGAAAAATGTTAAATAGCTTAATGTCCCTGTTTTTGCTGTAAGTTACACAAATAATAGTAAATTGAGATAATTAAACCATTAGATTTATGTTGAATTGTCCATGGATTTCTCCCTTTGTCTGATCATGACAAGGAGCACACGGCGGGTGTGGTCGGTCGACAGGGGTTGATTATTCCTTCGTGGCAACTAATCCAATTTCTGATATTTTTAAAGGTTTGTTTTTGCTCATCCCCAAACTCCAAATATATATTGTTTGAATGGACTTTTGAGATTAATAGCTGGTCGTTATCGTCATATTTCATACGGCTTGGCCTTTTTAGTCACGTGAAGTGAAACTTACTCACTACCATACACATATGAAGGCTTTTAATTAAGAAGCACAGCTGTGTGTCTTTAAATACGGAAATCTGCGATCTACATCGAAGACAATTACTTAATGTAATAGATTGTTTCATTTCGTAATCTGGAGTACCGAAACCTGTTCGGTTTGCAATGATAAGTAAGTACAGATGCCGAGTACCTACAATTCATTCTGAACTTATTATTTGTTTATATCCTATTCATATCTGTAATTTTATATATGTGTCATGTAAAAACGTTTTAAAACATTTGAACATAAGTATGAAAGGCAAGAAGAAGGGTTTTTTAAACACAAGTTCTTCACAAACATGACATGTAATTATGAAAAAAAGCATATGTCATGACTTTACGTGTGTAAGCACACACAAGGATAATCCACTCTATCTGTGTATTCTGAGTTACCTAGCTAGCTATTCAGCATCGCCGAGGGGAAAGAAAAAAAACCTCGCGAGTTGATGAAACTATTCACCACTAGAGTGATAATCTATTATGGTAGCGTGATTTCATGTCCAGGATGAATTGGCATAACAAATTCCATCCTCGTATTGATTCTGGATCACTTACTCTACCGATCTATTGCGCAAAATGAGCATGTTTTTATTTACGATACCATTAACCGTTCTAATCGATTCTTGCAACAGTTGATTATGAAATTATAATGGTCAGCTGATGGCAAAACGATGGGGTCAATGTTTTGACCAGAAACGGGATAAATTTTCAATCATTATTCTTCAACAAATATTTTTTTCCTTTTACAAATTTTATGAGATAGTTCAAACTATCTCCATTAATGACTCTACAAATAGATCATAAATAAAGCACTTGATCTATTCGTGGCTCTTGTGAAGATTTCATGGCTATATACTTCTTGGACCAGTAATGGGGTTGTTAGAGTATCTGGGTTCATTGACTTGGTTGTACATGCTAGTAATCATTGTTCTCATGCCTTTTGTTCTAAATCGAAAATAGCTGCATGTCTAGGAATTTCTGAGGACTAAAATATTTCAACATATTTAAGGTTTTTATATCTCTAGATTCATTGCATTGGACTAGACAAGTTGATTTGTGTTCTAAAAATACAAAAGAAACGGTTTTTTAAATTTTATTATACTGAGACAGAGTATTATCATCAAAGTCTACTCTGATAATTAGTATAGCAATGATACTGGGGATTCTGTTTGAATATTTTCACAAAGTTTCCACAACTTGATTGTAAAAAAAGCTACCGAAGGGAAAATTCCTAAAAATATTTTGTTAAGTTGTTAAGTCGCTTCAAATTAGTCTATGTATTAATTTGTATGATTTGAATTTGAATGGTATGGAATTCAGATTCGAAATAAGATTTTTTTTGTTAAAGGGCGTATGATTATTTGAGACATTGAGCATAAATAATTATCATTAGATATGGCGATTTGATACAAAAGATAAGATTTTTAGATTTTTCAGATATGATTTAATTGTAACCTTGTTAAAATTAGTCTACTTGGAGTCGTTTAACAAAAGTACATATAAAATTGTTCCACATTGGGTGTGGACAAAAATTCTGTTGGTTCCAGTCCATTATTATTCTACGTTTTTTTCGTCGTTATCACGTGGTAAATGTACCAATTTTACCTCTTCTATCCATTTTTCAAAAATATCTTCAGTTTTTTTCCTTTTCTCTCTTTTTCCTTTTTTTTCTCTTTCAAAATCAATTAGAATGATGAAAAATGACTTGCTTGCTTTTTTGTGTCTTTGAAAACCTCAGGTTGCAAAATAAAAGATAAAAATTGACACCCCAAGTTTCTACTACGAGCCCTGAATAAGGTTTCATCATTAGTATATTGAAAATCGGAATGACATACATAATAATGAAAAAATATCTGCAAAATACACTTCTGTTCATTGCTTAAACATGGCATTTACATATATCATCATCCAATGAAAAAAAAATAGTAAGGAAGGGAGGGGAAGGGGATTTCATAACATCAACAATAAACCAGTAAGGTGTGCTGCTACTAAACAAAGAAGCCTCTCATTACAGACTCACTAGTATCCCATTCAATAAGCTACAACTTACAAGTAAACCAAAAAAGAAAAAGCTTAAATTCCAACTAAGTTACAAACACTTTGCGAAAAATAGATGAATTTGTTCCGTAAAGGTATCTCAAACTTTAATAATTTTCCTTTTATTTTGGAAGGGAAGAATATGCTTCAATTATGAATAGCTGACAACTTGCATTATACAATTTTACTGGCTGTTATATCAAACATGTTAACCATAACAAAATCACTGACTAGAAGTATCAAACATCTCGAAAATAACATCTTTAACTTTTCTGCCCTCTTTATTTCAGTCAAGGATTTCAGAAATTAACACTGGATATATCTCAATGAAACTTAAATGAGGGAGAAAAAAAGGAAGTCTTGATTTTAAACTTATGAAACCTGGAAATAAAAACCATGTTTGGTTCATATGCAAAAAGGACATATGTAATTTGAATTGCACTGTCACTGTTGTGTGTTGCAGACTTATGTGGCATTTCACTGAACACCACAAAAAAAAAGAAGGAAAAATAGAGTTCTGGATTTCTCTCTCTTTGTTTATAGCACTACATACAAAGCTTCAAAATCGTCAATAGTACCGACATGATGCATACATCCACAAGAAATAGCAAAGAAATAATAATTTAATGGGACTAGTAATTCAGATACACTAAAATTGGGGGAATTTTTTTGTTGTTGAGAAAACACACCATTTAAAATTCAACACTTATATTAATATACAAGTATATATTTATATATAAGTACAGATCAATGCGAGAATGTAAACAAACATGAACAATCCATACATAAAAAGCAATCTCCCATAAATCTGGAGGATGCGTACAGAGTATGACATATACATAATCAATTGCATTTGTTCATTCAGCACAGATCTTTTTCGAATTTACTTCCCTTCCTTGTGATTATTTCATGAGATTTTTTTTTTCAATCACACATATGTCTTCACAATTTCCATTTCTGTAGCATTTTAAAAAAACACTTTTTGTTCACTTCTTTTATCACAAAAAGCTGAAGTCTTTCTAGAGGTTTTCCTGAAGAGAGAGTGTTTGCAAGTTGTGATTAGTACAACTTATGTCTGATGAACTCTCACACACACTTGTGATACATAATTCAAGCCAGTTGAAGCAGGTCTTTTTTTGTGTTACTTTTCCTTTTGAAAGCTGTGCTGCCCTCTGTGTCTGTATATACCCTGTCAAACATCACCAAGACATCTGCCACACACTAAGTCATCAGCTGGCCTTGCTGAAAAATGCTTTAGTTTTCTACGCTATGACTAGAATGAAAACAACTCTTGCACTATCACTGAAAAATATCAGAATCCTGTCCTTACAAAGTAAACTCATTTACAGATAAAAGGATGAGTGAGCAAATGCATAAACTCTGTAGAAATCCATAAACTCTGTAGAAATCCGGCAAAATGCATTATCAGCAGATATTACAAAATGGAAAATTATGAGAATTGGTAGCATGCTAGAAAAAAATCTTCCCTTCTGCTGTTGTTTGACAGCCGAAATGACAAAACAGAAGAGACTGCACATGACCAGTGAGTGTTCGGTGTGCAGTCTCAGATATTGCCTATGAGGAGACCAGCTCATCATCTTGCCAGCTCTTTCTTATCTTGTGGAATTGTTTAGGGAGTCTTTCTCTGGTGGTCTTCTTTCATTCATCTTGTCTAAGCATTTCGCCTCCTCAAACCCACTGATTTTGTGAGTTGGTGAAAATCCACTCAGTGCTACAAAAAAGATCAACTATGCTTGAGCAATGTACTACATCTTGCATAAATCTGTCTGAAAATGAGGTGATTGTTATTTACAGGCTTCTTTGTTTAGTAGCAGCACACCTTACTGGTTTATTGTTGATGTTATGAAATCCCCTTCCCCTCCCTTCCTTACTATTTTTTTTTTCATTGGATGATGATATATGTAAATGCCATGTTTAAGCAATGAACAGAAGTGTATTTTGCAGATATTTTTTCATTATTATGTATGTCATTCCGATTTTCAATATACTAATGATGAAACCTTATTCAGGGCTCGTAGTAGAAACTTGTCTTAGCTCACAGTGCAATTTGTGTTTTTTTGTGGTTGAGTGACCTTGTTGCATCCTACTAATGTAACTTGTTATTAATATATTTGTAGAATTGTTCTTAGCCTTTTTGGCACTAAACTTCAGTTGTTATTCCTCAGTTATAAAAGCAGAATTTTTCAATTTAATATGAACCTCACCTTACAAGTCTTTCCCTACCTAGTTCTTGGTTATAGTTGATATCATTACGTTTGTATTCATAAACAAAAAGATAATTTAGAAATTTAAGCATGTTTCTAAAATGTGCTATACTGGGTTTCTTATGACATGTCAAAATTTAAAAGCCAGGAATTACAAAGTGAGCAAATGCGGAATTCAGTCTCGTGATGGCCATTCATCAAATTTATTGGATGCCTGAAGCCTGGTCAAAGTATCAGTTATTGTTGAAAGAATGAAAGGAATTTTTTTTCTCATTATTTATTTTTTTAGTATTGTTGTCATATTCCCGGTATATGCACAGAAAGAAAGAGGGTTGATAGAGTGTTGTGTATCTGCAGTTTGTTGTAACTAAATTCATGTTATCAAATTTTGATTCTTTCAATTTATTGTATTATAAGGAATGTGTTTCCATTGAAATGTAATAATGAGTCTACTTTCTGGATAGTGTAGTTGTGACATATGTTGGTCACAACAGAAAAAAATGGTCCATTGCCATTTAAGCAGTGATAACTTTGATGTTAATCTTTAAATGTGTTTTACAATTCTCTGCAATTTAAACAGTTTTGACAACTTTTAGGTGTTGTCTTTAGATGTCTGGAAACTGGTGTTGTTCTTCAAACCATTTTCTCTACCAACAACATTTTTATACTTAATAAATAATTACTACAAAAAAAGAAAATACTTTGTGTTTTTTGCCACAAGTTTTCGTCACTTTTTTTTTTTCATGAAAGAAGATGGGCGATTAAGACAAAATGCCTATAATGAAACATATGGAGATAACGAACAGTATTCAATGTGACTATTTCTAAGTTAAAAACTAAATTTGAAAATTCCCAATTTTGCCTTGATTTTTATGCTATATGTAAAGTTAACAATGTTTGCTAAAATCTTAAATCATTTTGTCTTAGAAATAGCATTCACACACCAGGGACAAAAAATATTTATTCCTTTGGATTCAAATGCAAATTTTTCATGGGTGGTATACCGGTTATCTTCTTTCCTCCTGGGTATTAAGCAGATGAACTAAGTGCGTGGTTGTAATGAGCAAGTGTCCCTCTGCCAAATTGTGAAATTTGTGACCCCTGGGTCGGATTCTTGATTTTGGGTAGGACTCTCTTGATCAAATATTTAAAATACATGATTTATTTTAAAGCCTTTTTTACCCACTAGTATATGGTATTGGAGTTGGACTCTGATTACATGAATGCTTGGAAAATGTATGCTCATGGACATCTAGAGGACAGAGTACAATGTTGTAATTATGACTTGCAAAGTTGTTACCATGACTTTTTTATATATTTATATTCAGTCTGTGTAGGAAAAACCGCTTGTTAATACCTAATCTACCAACACCTACCAGGTAATCATCCCAGGGTAACCTTATTGCACATCTAGACACCCAATCACATTTCAAAAATGATTGGACTGCTGTGAAAAATGTTTAGGGAACCAGACTTCCTCTGAGGAGGAAAACGTTTTTGACCCCAATCGACCCAGGGTAAAAATCATTTTTCGAAACCTTGTCGCACATCTGCAGGACATCACCAATCAAGTTCCAAAAGATGAATTGGCTACTGCAAAAATTGTACAAGGAGAGGGAACCATGCCTTTTGCACAAAAATCCGATGGGTTTTGACCCCCAATTTCCCATGCAGAGTGAAAATCAAAATTCTGAATTCTATAGGATACTTTTACTCGCATTTCAAAATATGAATTGGATAATGTGAAATGTAAAGGAAGTTCGAGAAAACAGCTTTTTAACCCACTCATCCCCATCTCTTTGGGTGAAAATGAAGATTTCTTTGCACATGTTCAAGGCATAACCAATCATATTCCAAATGATAAGTTGGCTACCTTCTGCCTTAACTTTGTAATTTAATAGATGAACATGTTAACCTAATGAACAATAAACATAGGCGTCGGAACCCGGGGGGGGGGGGGGGGG
>PRKT01000509.1:93408-95974 GCA_003671525.1 Saccostrea glomerata | reverse complement strand
AAAACCAATGCTATTCGAACTCTGTGTGACAGAGGAATGGCGGACGAAATAAACACATGGCCTCAGGAAGACACCCATATGAAAAATCAAATTTTTAAGAATTATGGATAATGACAAGAAAAAAGCGAAACAAATGATTGTAGCCATATTATCAATGAATCAAACTAACACTATATTCAATGCATTTTTCATCTCGTGAATGCTGTAGCTGCGCAGTTCTAACATGATTAATTTCCTCCTAATTAAAACAAAATAAACTTAATTATTAAATGATTTGGTCTCTAATAGTAGGTAATTATTGCATTAGCACTTTGAGTAACTTTGGGCTAGTTTAGTAGAGTATTAAGCGCATTCTTGGTATTTCTTATTTTACACCAGACTAGATCCAATATGGCTTGTACATCCCCCTTAAGCTCGAATACGGTTCGTTATCTCCACACATTTCACTTAATTCCTATCTTTACATATACACTCCATTTTTTAATATATTTCATTTTTTGGTCTTTTCACGTAGAATCCTTTTGTTTAACCTTAACTTCCTGTGACAAGCTAGCTTTCTCTCGGTCTGCATTTACAATATAATGCTAGAAGCTCATGATATGGGAATGCATGGGGGAGGTAACAAATCAATTTACAACTATATATATGAAAATATTTTGTAACATTGTTGAAAAAAAGTTTCTAGTAATAATTATAAATTACATGTTTTTTATTATCTGTGTTGATGAAAAGTTCCAATTTAAGTTCATCACACTTATGTTACAGGTAATGTTTTTATTTTGAAATTAATTCTCATTTTTAAAGTTTAATACTACAGGCAGCTCATATGAGAATCAAAGTCACATAAATACTGTTACAGTGGAGAAACAGAAATTTGATCGAGGATTAAGAGCTGCTGAATCCTTCATCATCATCTTCATTCATAACGATGTTATGAATCTCCTCATCATATTCTTCATTTATTTTGTCTTCAGAGCAACACTGTCTCCTACATCGCAAACAACACACGAAAAACCTGCGCAAACTCTCTCTGCGCAGAATTACGTAAAGCCAAGGATTTATCTGTGTATTCAGGTACATCAATCGAATAAGCCATAGTTCTTTTTTATTGTCGCTTGTTTTCAGGTCTGCAGCGTGTAGTAAAATGTCAATCTATCAAAAAGACATGTTTAATGAAATATTTTGTTCGAGGTAAAAATTCAAATAAGTGTATATGATTGAACATATTCCGTATAAGATAAAAAAAAGAAAATGTATGAATACAAACCAAAAGTGGTCCCCACAAGAGAACGAATGTAAATATCGAGATAACAAGAAACTTGGTCACGTGACTGTCATATATACCAGTCACAAGTTGATTGTCGAGTAGTAATGCTTGATGCTCAGAGTTTTTATACGTCATTGAAATGGTTATGATTCCAACGACAATAGTCACCGACATAATGCTTATCCCAGTTAAAGAATATATAAAAGCGTTAATTTTATTACCCACAGATCTGCTCGTAAAATCAAGAAAACACCATGATCCAGGGTAAAACAATTGACTGTTGCCTACTCCTATAAGCTGCAGACTTGAAATTATTCCTGATATAATTAGAAGAGTACAAAACAGGGCAACATATTTAAGTCTGGAAAATCGTTGACGTTTAGATTTCATATATAGATATCTATCAACGGTCATAACTCCAATGGTCAAGCCGGATGCAAGGTGGAAAAAGGCCTCCATGAAGGAAAATAAATCGCAAAGTTCTTCCGGAAAACACCAAGTAAAGTGAGAAATGTATCTTCGAAGGACAGCAGGATAACAGACACAATTATGAATCAGGTCCGTCAATACTAGTCCAGAAAACAGGACATAGAAGGACTGCCATTTATGTTCACGGCGGCTCAACCACAGTATGACTGCCGCCAAAATGTTTCCTAAAGCACCAAAAGTCAGTTGGATGTACACTGGAATGGCGCTTTCATTTTCTTTCTCATCACATAAGATACGATAGACCGTTTTATTCCGCATTATCAAAAGCCCTCTCTCAAGCAAATTTCAAATAGAAATTTTAAGTTTTCCCTCCCGAATGCTGAAATCATGAGACATTTTAATATATTTCCTAAAATCAAATAAATGAATCAATGTGAATTTCCTTCCCTGTAATAGAACAAGTAGGTAAATCCTATAAACTCTTATGAACTCCAAATTTTGACAAAGTGATCATATACATGTACAACAACTTGTATTAAACTTCGTTAAGATTTCATTTTCATAAAACTGTTTGGCTTACCGTAAATGATACTCAGTAACATAGGCGCCGGAAGCAAATTGTAAGTGGGATGGCTGATTGAAGGGGGGGGGATTATTGCTAAACCAACAAAAAATGGTAAACCCCAATTCTCAATGCCTATATTATGTCTATCTTTAGAAAAAAGGGTATGTGTGTGTGTGTGTGGGAGGGGGGAAGTAAAACTTTTTATAGGTTGCTGCTAGGACTTCCGTATTTTATTAAGCATTCTTAGTAGCACTTTGAAATATGACCTACTTTTTTGTTGAAAAATATTCTTGGATATTTTTCTG
>PRKT01000509.1:65908-88408 GCA_003671525.1 Saccostrea glomerata | reverse complement strand
GGATACATTAATGTATCAGAACACCCCAAATCCCTATAAAAGAGCTGATACTTAGCAATATCTTGTTTGATATTCCAAGTTAACATTTGCAAGAAATACAAGTATACTGTGGTTTCATTAATATTCGTGGGCATCAATTTTCGTGGATTTAGTAAAATTCACAGTTTCGTGGATACGTAAATTCGTGGATAATGGCCCTAACAGAAAAAAAATTGTCTATTTTTTCATTTTTTCTTTCGTCGTTATGCTTTAGCGGGAACATTGTGCCATTTACAATATAAGGGTACGTAGATATCTTTAAAGAAAATTACTAACAGGAGAAAACTCTTTAATTATTTATTTATCTCCATTGGCTTTTCAAAAGTCGGAACCTTCAACGGTGAATTATTCCTTTAATTCGCAAGTGTGGAATACGGACAAAAATTATGATCGCAAGTGTGGAATACGGACGGTAATTAAGTTGCAACAGGATAAAAAAAGTAACAACAATTAAGTATTATTTCAATTCACAAAATGGCGTTAGTTACTCATTTTCACATGCACGGCGTGTTTCGGGGCTTGACAGAGACATCCAGACCCCTTTTTTGAAGATCTCGGAACAAACACATTCAGGTGCGATCATGCGCGATGGGTACAACATCCGCTTAAACAAGCAATATGAACGACAATAATTCAGCCATGGATGTTAAATTACAGCATACATGTATACCCATTACCTCATGTATAACAAAAATATGTTTCTAAGCAAACAGATCAAATTAAAATAGCATTAAATTGTGTTGATAATTTGTATGAATTTAGCATGTTTTAACGGCAGAGAGTAATAAATTATTTCTATCAAATTTTTTATGTAACGGTAATTTGTTGTTTTCACTGTACAGGTGATAATTGGGGTTTGGACACTTAATTAAATTGTTTGAGTAAACAATTTCACACATTTACGCCTGATTATCATCCTATGGCTTTGGGGGGTATATCGCTGATTGGTGTATGCACTGCGTTGACAGATCTATGTGTTGTTTGTTTATCTCCGTGCAGAACGTTTTATCAAAAAAGAATTCAGATAAAATTAAAATTATTTCCTCATTTTTTAAATTAAATTTATTTTAAAAAAAGGAAAAATAGGTCTTAAAAGTCGATCTGTTGAGGAAAAAACGGGTAGGGCTATTTAATATATATTAACGAAAGTCGGAATGGGCTTATAAAAGGTTTATGGTAAATCAAAATGTAGGCACCAAACTTCGTTGAACATTTGATTTCGTGGATCAACTCATCAACGAAATCCACGAAAATTGGTGCTCCACGAATATTGATGAAACCACAGTACAACTTTCACATATTTCTTGTTTTTTTTCTCTCAATGTTTTACATTGTTATCTATAACTACAATGAAGCGCATTGAAGTGGTAAAATTTTCCGTTCGAATGGAACGTTTTGAGCTATCTTTAGAACGTTTATTGTCATCTTATGACACGCCCATTTCCTTAGAAATTGATAAAACGGTCAATTTGTTTATTCGAATACCTGTAGAACAGGTTTTCCATAAATATAATAGCAAATGAAATTGACGGTCTAAATAGATACCGAGTAAACACGTGTTCGACCGAAACATGTGTTGTGGTAACTTCAATAAACATGATAAGTTCAAAAATATTTACATATTCGTTGCAATTTGTGTTTTACAGAAGCGGAGGGTCTCTAACTCTCTCTTCTAATTTTTTTAAAGCTACATTTCAGTGTAAATCATATTGCTTATCGCGAAGAATGGGGTGTCCTAAAACATTACGACGAATATTTTTTTCTCGTTTCTAAAAATATGGGCGTGTCATTATGTTGCAATTGACGTTCAAAACATGACTCAGAACATTTCATCCAAACGGAAAATTTTACCACTTCAATGCGCTTCATTGTATGTACATCAACAATAAGTTAAGGACCACAAAAATCTATTATTTGCTTACCTCCAAAGAATTTGACAACATCTGCTTCTGTTGCAGACCACGGGAGACCCCTTAACCGGACAACACAACCCTCATCATCACACTAATAATAAAAGATAAAATTACAATATTATTAGTGCTTCTGTGAATGACAAAAAATGTATGGAATGATGATGATCATGACAGGGTTGATATACTTAAAAATTGATCTGGCATTTTTGCTAAATGGGTCAAGTAAAGGATACGTGTGGGAAATTTGACCATGTGTACATCTTAATTTAGCTTAATTTGGCCTTATTTTTAATCGGATAATCGGTCCTGTATACAGAAAATTTTTACCGACCCAAACTAAATTTTACTGGTATAAACCGATAGTTCAGCACAGGGCTCTCACACCACTTTTTGGGACTGGGGCCGGGGCCATTCAAATTGGGAAAATTATCGTCATTTTGGGAAAAGTTGGATAACCAAAATTCATTTAAAAAATCCTCAAATTTTGCTTTTCTAGCATTTTGTCATCATGTTAACTCTGGTTTTGAATAAACAGTGAAACAGAGCAAACATGGGTACATAGGCTATTTATGAAAGTACATTTATTTAGCTTTGTCATTACTATTTTTGAGTGTTGATATTGTGATTATATGTCTTTCCGAGGGACAGTCGCTAGTCACATATTCCCGAATTTCCTCGATCACATGGACAACGTTGCTAACCATACAGCGTGAGACTGAACATCCTGAAGCGTGGGTATGTTTCTAGGTGCAGCTTACTAATGTTTAAATGAAATGTCTATTTTTGAAACCAAAATGATGTTTTTTGTCGAAACTACATGACAAAATACTCTGCACTCAAAATTAGTACACATTTTTGTGAAAACAATAACCTGGTTCCCCGAACCAGTTTACAAATGCATTTGGCGCGAACTAATAAAATATTAGTACAGTTTCACTTTTATTTGCAAGTGTGTTTTGTTTGGTTCAGACTTGTCGAAATCCGGCGGTCCTGTCGGCAAGGCCGGTAAAAATTTGTCTGGACCGATAACATTTGAGAAAACGTCGGTCCAGATGACCGTTTGAAAAAAATTAAGCGTATTGCAAATTTAATAAAGTTCGGGATCGGGATGCGTAGTTAAAGGTCACAAACACAGAAAAAATGGCCGCCAACGCGGCATGTTGACGATAGCCAAGTAAATTTATTATAGCAAAGTCATAAAACATGTCTTTTATGTCTATGTTAAAGATTCTCTATCCCAAGAAAGGAAACTTGTTATATTGAAGGCTGTTGAAAATAATAAAGGGCATGTTGGTGCTGTTATTTATGTGACTTTCTCAGCGTCAAAATAAGGTACAAGAATTTGGTCTGACAAAAGTGTGACTGGTCCGACAGAACATACGACTTTGTCAGACCAAATGTCTGACAGTGATTAAAAAATTTCGACAAGTCTGTTGGTTCATTTTTTGCATTAAGTTTCATGGACTTTTATTTTTTAATTAATATTTTGCTATGGAAATTGGGAAATTTACACCTTTCTTTTGGGAAAAAAGGTACTTTTTTTGCACTGGGAACGGGGCCGAATATCGGCCCCAGATTTAGATAATCGAGAGCCCTAGTTCAGCGACTTTCACATAGACTGCTGTTGGTATTCTTTTCAAAATTGAATTGAAACACAGATATTTGAATTTATCCTTAAATAACTTGTTGAAATAAAATCTTTCAGTATGAAAAGAATTTCAAAGAATTTAACATTTGTTTCAAAAAGTGCCCTCATGAGATCCTGTCATGACACAAAGTGCCCTTTTGATTCTTGATTAACATGCCCTTTAAGGTTTAGATTTAACACTAGTTATGATAATCTCATGTGGCCTTTTCCTAAAGACAGAACTGAATAGATTGTAAACACGAAGCTTACACATCAAAAATCATATACTTTAAGTTTAGGATTGTTATATTACCATCTGTTATAATAAAGGGTGAATATGAACTTCCTTCAAAAGGCCATTCATTGTTTAGATATTAACAAGGCATTTAACTTAGAGTGTGACTAAAATGGGTAGCAAAACCTGGGCCGGGCCGGGAATTTCGAAACTGAAAACCGGGTTTCTGATAATTATGAAATAAATATTCACTCTCTCTTCATGAAATTTACAGACATAGTTTATAACTATAAGTTTTGCCTTCGCTGAAAATTTTAACTCAAAATGTTGTGTTTTTCAATGATTATCGCCGACTGTCCTTTTCCGGGTGACTAAAATGGGTAGCGAGCCCGGTTTACTCATTTTGGCGATTTTAAGTTTAATGCATTGAAAATGTATGTGATATTGGCATTTATTGGTTGTTTATTAACTTAAAATACTTAAATTGTGCAATCAATATGAAATTAAATGGCGATAATAAGGTTTTTTTTCATTTTTTGTACAGCCGGGACAGGTCAAAACCGGACGCGTTTGCCCGGGACAAACTTAATAATTCCGGATTGCCTGAGAAAGAATGTAGATTTTTCAGTCCTTGACTGATACGTCTAAGAAATAAAATGAAAAAAAATAATAAAAATATGCAAATTAAACTAAAATCAAATTATATTTTAACTGTTTGTCACTGACAATTTTTTTCTGCACAATTATCTTGGTGTTTAGGTATTAATTTGAAATTAATCAAAAGTGTAATGTCAGCACATTTGGCTTGGAAGATTCATTAAGATTAATTAAAATTCAGCAAATATGATATCTGCACAGCCAGCTTGGCATACAGATATTATTATTAATTAATTTCAAGTTCAAGTTCATATTGATCAATTTCCATCAATATCCATGAGGATACCTTCCGCGTGGTTTGGGCTTGGCAGGTACAGTAAGTGCTAGCTAACATCCTCTGATAAGTATTTCAGAAATAAAAGGTTTGTCCCGGATGAACGTGTTTTGACCCAGCGTTTTTTTTCCTTATATAACTGGTACCGATAAACGGCACCATTCCCAATGCCAAAAAACGTTAATTTTTCCCAATTCTGTGACTAAAAATTCCCAATTCAACTGTGAAGCAAAAGATTACTACGACATTGTATTTCTTGTTAATTGAAACATTGTACAAGTTGACTATTTGTTTCACTTCGGCTGAAATCGAAAGTAGAGAAAGTCGTAATTTTGCGGGAGCAGGGGTTTATAGAGCGTAGTGACATACATTTTGACAAATTGAAAGCATGACAATGTGAAATCAAGGGACGTTGGTATAAAAACAATAAGTACTTGTTGTTTATACTTTAAAACAAGCAGTAATAGGTTATTAATTTGGAATAAACGCAAAATGTTGCATCTGCATAAATAAGAGAAAATTCTCCTTTGTTTTTCTTCGATGTTATTTTTCCCAATTGAACGGTACCGGACCCTTTCCCAAAGGGTAGAAAAAAATCGGGTATTAAAAAAAGGCGTTTATTTTTAATAATCAGGATTTATTATTGCAAAAGTTAGATGTTTTAGGTAGTTTAAGATCAATTTCAGAGATCCAAAAGAAATAATTGTAAATATGTTCCTGATATTAAGTTTAAATCGCCAAAATGAGTAATCCGGGCTCGCTACCCATTTTAGTCACTTGGAAAAGGACAATCGGCGATAATCATTGAAAAACACAATATTTTGACTTAAAACTTTCAGCGAAGGCCAATCCCAGGATAACAAACTATGTCCATAAATTTAATGAAGAAAGAACGGGTATTTATTTCGTAATTATCGAAAACCCGGTTTTCAGTTTCTAAATTCCCGGCCCGGCCCGGGTTTCGCTACCCATTCTAGTCACACTCTTTAACTTAGTAACAAAATTATGTTTGTGTTCACAAACTTCACCTGGATAAGTGTGCAGTAGTCTACAGAGTGGCATGGGGAAAAAAGATTAAGAATATTAAAAATAAACTACATAAATATAGCAAAATAAAATGAACGCCAATATTGTCACACTTTCGTTTTAGCCAGGAAGTTTTATTTCACAAAGAATTTTTTTCGTAGAAAAATGGCGACATAACGCGATCGCGACAACGCAAAACTTGTTGCAATTAAACATTTTCTGCTCCATGCAATAAATATTGATCAGTATGATGAAATTCATCTTCATTAACGTAACATTAGACAATATTGGCCACTTTTCTTCCCTTTAAATATGTAAATATTACCATTTTTACAGGCTTTGGTCTTCCTCACACCTCGTGTCCACAGTGCTTGAAGACGGTATAAAATGGAATAGAAAAATGTAAAAATTTTATCGGACAAAAACGGTTTTATTGAAATTTCCATTTTTTTTAGAAAAAGTAAGGAAATAATTACTTTTTTAAAATTGAATTTCTTTGCAAAAATAAGAAAAAATTGTTTGGTTAATGCGTAAAAAAATTTTACAAACGGGTAGTTGTTTAACAGATGAAATATATTTGTACTTTCTGGTTTTGACGAAAGGTAAATTACAATGGCCTTTCTTGATATATTTTAATGCTCAAAGTTATAAAGAAGATACTAATTACCTTACCTAAAAAAAATTCTTATTTGCCTGACAAACATAAAAGATAAAAGTCGCCAAAAACAATATTTAACGATGATTCTAGACTGTGCCTATATATAATAATAATAAATTCTTCTGATTGTTTTGAATAAACGTTTTAATAAATGGCACATATCTTATTTATCCACATATTTTATGCAAATTTATTGACCCGATCGGACTTGTAATGACCTGACCAAATCTTTAAGAAGTAAAATACCCCCCGGATCCAGAAATTTTGAAAAGGGGGGCCCGACCAGTTTGAGGTCAGGGTAGGGGCCCACAGCCACACCAAAAAAAACATTGATTTATCAAATATTGTGTATTTTTTGGACTCAAAAAGGGGGGGCGGGCCCCCTGGGCCCCCCTCTAAAATCCGCCAGTGCCCCTTTTATTTTACTCCACTTCTCTTAAAATGTGTTTTAATTTCATTGGATAAAACCAGGTTGTTTGCATAGGGAAAATAATGTCTTTAATATAGATTTAAATCCGAATACGGTATTTTACGAAGCCTTTAGAAAATTGCAATTGTTCGCATATCAAAGCAAATAAAATATATGATATAAACATTTAAAAAAATATATTTTATGTGTGGATTTATGCTTATTGCAAGGAATCGATACTACATGAAATAACATGTAACAAATTTCAATGTAGTATCGATACAGGGAAAGCGGGGGATGGGGGTTAGTACATGTAAAATTTAGTGATAATGATAAAAACAAACAAACAAACTCGAAGATTTGCAAGTTTATATCGAAAGTTTCAAATGTTTTTTTTTTAATAATCTGCTTTTAGGGGGTTGAATCAAGGGTTAAGGAGAATCCAGACTAATGAAATTAACTACTTTCCACACAGGAAATAGGATTTTCAGGCTTGGACAATTTTTTTGGGGTTATTCTCTGGGGTAAAAAAATTTTCCGAGTCTGAAATCATAGTTCTCTTTATAAAAACAAAAATTCTTCAAAATCATATGTCAGTTTTGAATATTATATTACTGGTATTCCAAACAACCAAAATGAATTTGAATTACCATATCTATATTGGATTCCGAAACTTCATAAAAATACCCTTACAAACAAAGATATATAGCGGGTTCCAGTAAATGTTCAACCGAGCTACTAGTATTTTCTTTACTCCTCAATAAGATTTTATCAATAGTGAAAGAGAAGCTTTAAGAGTACAGCGCAACAATATATTTGGGAAGTGGTGTAATTCAGATGTGGATACTTCAAAATTCTAATGAACCGTAGGAAAATTCGAAATCACAAGATATCACCAAAATCAATAGCTTTTAAAAACTTACGACTTTTCACCTTTATACACAACAATTTCCCACGATAAATCAAAGTCCAGGCATTTATGATATCATTGACAGTTGTCTTTTCAATAAAAATGGAACCCGTGAATTTACTTTCCTTGTCATTGGTCTTTTTTTTTTGGCCAATAAACATTCAGATTGTACACACAAGTAATTTGAAGTTGATATTAAAATGATGCTTGAGTTTCTGATTGACAATACAATATTAGGGTTAGGGTAAAAGTAGGGCTAGGGTTAGGATTGGGGATAGGGGAAACGTAGGTTAGGGTTGGTGTTTGGGTTGGGGTTAGGGTAAGGGTAGGCGTTAGGATTGGGTTAGAGCTAGGATTAGGATTATCCAATCTTTTGGAATTCGCATGGATACAAATTGCGCCATATTATTAGCAGAACAATTTTTATTTTCATATGACGCAGAATTTGTCAAAAATCTTACAACCGAAAAATTGTTATTAATTCAAATTCATACCCAATAGAACAAAGTTTTTTGAAAGAATGCTTTTCAATAGGTATAATGATAAATATTGTTAAGTAATAAAACTTAAAAAATGTATTTTTTTAATTATTTAATCAATTATTCAATCTTTAAATAATTGAGACAAGGACAATAACTCTTTCTCAGCTATCTTCATTCATACAATCTCTTTATTGTACGTTTAATTAAGAAATAAACAACGTTATTCAGTGAACATGGCGTTATGAATAGCAATTGCTCTGCTGGCATATTCTATGATGCGCGCTAGCGCATCATGGAAAATATGCCAGCAGAGCTATTGCTATTCATAATGCCATGTTCACTGAATAATCGTTGTTTATTACTTATATTTGCATTCTTTGATTTATTCAAAAATATCAGAGGAAATCCTGACTTACATAAGGACGCGGCTTCTTGTCTTCAGTAATGAAAAACATACGGCTTCAAAATCAGTACACCTGATCAATGATACTTATTATTTTTGTTTTGGTGCAGTTGTGACGTCATCGATCAACGTTATTGAAACCCCTCTAACAAAAATCAACGATTTAACATTATGATGAAAAATGAGAATGCTTTTATAATGATTATTACTCCAGAATGCTTTTCTATTTTTTTTAGTTCTTCTATTATTAGTTTAAATAGCTGAAATTATTCTTGAAGTCGATATACTAGTTATAACTAGTGAATGTTATTACCCAAGTGTGAAGAGTTATCGTTCTTTAAACAAATATGCATGATACAAAAAATAAAAATATGGCAGTTTTCTACAATTCTTAAAAAGTTTTATTATACAATTAAATACATTGACCAAAACTAAATTTTTAAAGAAATAAATCAGCAATTTTAATTATTCTGAATTTCTTTTTTCTCAAAGAATATTATTAAAAACTTATTTTTTTCCTTTTACGAAAAGTTTCATATATATACTTCTCGACACGTTGCGACGATGGTTATGAAAGTGTAGTAGAGATTGTTCTGCAGGAATTTGATAGAGCAGTTGCTCTCATAGCAGAAGCAATTGCATCTATAGGTAATAGATGACCACATGTTCATAGTGGGAGAGAGCAGTGGATATGCAAATATTGTAAAATAGTTTCCCTGGTATTCACATTATCAAAATTATCTTATAAGTAGGAAGTATCTTGGAAATCTTAGAATCAGAATTTATGCATATGAACCAGTTTTTACATATTTAAAATACTTTTTTTTTTTAAATTTACCACAAATGAGAGTTGTCTCGCTTTAACCATGAAACATATTTCCGTTTTTATCAGGATTTATTTTTTTTCAAAGATAAAGAATATGAATGTAAATCCATTAAAATATGAACTATGTCTGTAAATCATCATATGAGTTTGTTTGAAATGTTGCTACATATGAAAAACTGAAAATGATACGAACACAGGCTAATTTTGTCTTATTTGTCCAAGCGTTTCATATTTGTTAGCTTCCTGGTTCTTGTTTCCGGCGACCATTTTCTATGTTTACAAACAACAAAACTGAGGAAAATCTATCAACATCGGCGTAATTATCAGTTGTCAGATAAATTCTGACCATTCTATCCATGATACAAAGTAGCAGGAATTTTATATCTACTCATATTTGCCAATTATATGCAGAATGAGCTTTTTATTGTAAGTTGAATTGATTTGCTTATTGACATTTGGCTGTTTTTGTTTACATGGGGGCTTTTGTTGTATTACCAATCTCTTTACATTTTACCCAGAATGAAAATTTACTATTAACCAACTAATTGGAAGTTTGAACTAAATATATTGTTAGACCAGAGTCATGAATTTTATTTTACTGAGTAGAAACTTGACTAACTTTTACCTAATTTTCACAGTCTCGATATAGGGTCACTGATTCATTCCCTGTTGTATCTCTGTCTAGATAGTTATGCCTGTATTCTTTATTTGAGAAGAAATAATTTATTGTGAGGTATTCAGTTAATAATATAGATCTGAATTTAAGCAGAAATGGAAGTAAATTTTGCTTCTGTATTCCATTGTGATATCACATAGTAGATTTATATACAAAATATCATTTCATGCTCTTACAAAATCAATAATAGACTGATCTAGAATATAGTTAACTTAATGTAGATGATTTTGATCCCAATTAACCTGCGATATTTTATCCATTTTGTACAACTGCTGCAACTGAGTTAACCCAATTGATTACCCTGCAGGTTGACCTAATTAACTTGGATTTACTTTGTTATGTGAAGTGCCTAAAGGTTGATATCACCAAAATTTAAAGAAAAGGTTGATCTTTTAAATTAAACATGTATATATGTAACAAATCAGAAAACAAACCCCTTACCAAAGTAAAATTATTGCAGCAATATTGCTGCTATATTGCGGCAACATTGCGGCAACACATTTTTGTCACCAGAAACAAGCTTTTTGGGTTAGTGAAATATCACCGCTAGCGGCAACAACTTCTGGTGACATTCTGGCAATACTGCCAGAAAAAATGAAATATCACCGCTAGCTGCAACAACTTCCGGTGACATTCTGGCAATACTGCCAGAAAAAAACTTTCTGGCAACATCTAGGATTACCCATGAGCCATTTGTTGAGCATGCTCAGTCATTTACTTCCTCTTTTTAAATAAAGTGGAGGGAATTCAAAGGCAAGCATGTTTTGCTTCATTACTGACTTGTATCAAGTTAATTAGAGTTGTTAATTGTGTACAGTGGGATTAGTCAAGATGAGTAGTAAGACTGCATAGTGTGGAATGACTAGAAAAAAGAATTTAAGCAGAATTATAGGAATGTGTACTCTGTTTCCATATCATCAGACTTGGTGAGTCAAAACCAATATTCTTTTTGAGATGAATGATTCAATGGAGATAAAATTGGAAAAATTATATGTGTTTCAATTAGTGCTTGTGATGCATGCATACTAGACTTGTATGTCTATATATCCTAGAGTAGCAGGAAAAGATGAATTAAAGCATGTTATTTGAAAATTAATGCAGAGTTGCTGGACATTTTCACAGTGGCATATTAATATTGTTTCTATAAACATTTTTTATGCGCCCGTCTCGATAGATCGGGGGTACATATTGTTTTTGTCCTGTCTGTTTGTTTGTAAACTTTAACCTTCACCATTACTTTTGAACCAATGAGAGATAAAGATTTCATATTTGGTATGTCTACTCCACTAATTAAGTTCTTTCAAATGACATCAAGGTCAATGACCTTGTGACCTTGACTGTGACCTATATGCTAAAAATAGCTTTTTCGAATATTCATCATAACTTAAAATTAATGAAAGATAGAGACTTTATATTTAGTATGCATAATTCACTAATTAAGCTTTTTCAAAAGACACCTGAAGGTCAATGACCTTGAGACCTTGGCTGTGACCCATATCCTTAAAATAGATTTTTTGAATCTTGGACATAAATCTTGAGCCATAAAAGATAGAGAACTTGTATTACGTATGCACCCTTCATTAATTAAGCTCTTTCAAATAACACCAAGGTCAATGACCTTGGGACCTTGACTGTGACCATATACTTAAAATAGATTTTTTGAAACTTCGACATAACTTTTGAGTCATAAAAGATGGAGAATTCATATTTGGTATGCACCCTTCACTAATTAAACTCTTTCAAGTAACACCAAGGTCAATGACAATTTGACCTTTACTGTGACCCATATGCTAAAAATAGCCATTTTGATCCTCTGCCATAAATTTTGAACTATAAGAGATAGAGACTTCATATTTAGTATGCATACTCCACTAATTAAGTTCTTTCAAATGACACCAAGATCAATGACCTTGTGACCTTGACTGTGACCCATATGCTATAAATAGCTTTTTCAAACTTTATTGCCACCAGGCGCACAGTGTTTCACAAACATATCTTGATTTTCATTATGATGATCAACATAATTTTCTATCTGTTCAAAGAATAGCAGAAGTAGCTATTTCTTATTGACCCTGTGGCTTGCTATTGTTTGTTATATTCCTCAGCACAGTTTGTTAATTGTTAGATTGATAGATCATTATTTCTATTAAATACCAATTTATATCTAACTTACATACGAAAAACGATATTGCCGCAATATTGCGGCAATAATGCCGGAAGATGTTGCCAGAAGATCAATATTTTGGTCATGATTTGCAGCAATATTGCCGCAACCCCTTTCTGGCAATATTGCCGCAAAACTAATTAACATACGAAAAACGATATAGCCGCAATATTGCGGCAATAATGCCGGAAGATGTTGCCAGAAGATCAATATTTTGGTCATGATTTGCAGCAATATTGCCGCAACCCCTTTCTGGCAATATTGCCGCAAAACTAATTAACATACGAAAAACGATATAGCCGCAATATTGCGGCAATAATGCCGGAAGATGTTGCCAGAAGATCAATATTTTGGTCATGATTTGCAGCAATATTGCCGCAACCCCTTTCTGGCAATATTGCCGCAAAACTAATTTACATACGAAAAACGATATAGCCGCAATATTGCGGCAATGTATTGCCAGAATGTTGCTGCAATATTGCGGCAATAAAGCCAGAAGATGTTGCCAGAAGGTCAATATTTTGGTAAGGGAGACCTTTGTGGAATGATGAAGCAATGCTGCAATAGTAAATGCATGATTAGATAGTTTTAGACAAAAGTGCAAAATAATTATGGATCTTCTGCACTATAGTTGATAAATTATCGATTGTTTCTTGTAAGTTGTGAAGAAATGAATAATATATTTCATGGTGGAATGAGCACATTTTTTAACAGTCAGAAATCTTCAAAAAGTTTTATTTTTTGTAAAAAGGTGGTAGGTTAATATTGAATCATAGGTAACAGAAATAACTTAGAATGGTCTTTTAATGCATTTTTTGAGTTGGCTCGTGTAGCGAGCTAATCCCTGTTGACATAGCCGTTTCAGAGCTGTAAAATTTTTCACGCATTCATCAAGGTGATCCATACGCCAAGTATAATAGTTCTAGCAAAAAATGCTTTGGTTTGAGTGATTGTATAAACTTGAGGTAAAAACTGTATAAAATTTCATACTGTAACATTATTTATGCCTTCATGCTTTTAAAGAAATTTTTGATTAAATATCTGTACGATGTACAATTACTGCGTATGAATATATGTTCAAGCATGTTAGGCGGATCTAATCTTCCCATCTGAAGTTTATTTATAATTGACCTAGAATACTCCTAACACAAACACCTGCTGCTCTCATTAGTTGCAGCTAGTTGTTGTTGAAAATCTATTTTTAGAATCCAGATTTGCTGTGGGAATCTCTTTAACCTAATTATTCCATAACACTGACCACTGCAGCGAATGTGCGTAAATTCATTATAAAATCCAGTCAAAATAATACGGAAGCCCATTAGTGCCAACCTGTATATATAAAGGAAAAGCAATATACACTTTAGTTATGAACCGAACATGGATCAGACATATAATATTCAATCTCTTAAGATGCAAAATAAACTGAATATATTAAGGTATGGTGCCCAGATGTATGAAAAAGCTCAATTGACTCGAGCGAGTCAACTCGCAGGCCCTTCAGGCCTTTGATAATTGTACACTGTGCACTATGCAGTTGGTTTTCTATTATTTACAGTGATAGAGGAGGTACGTTCCATTTAATTTCAGTCTTACAGACTAACTAACCTTTTTTATTCACAGATAAAAGTGAATTGGATTGGGCAGCAGGCAAAGCCTATTTTAGTCCCCCGTCCCTTTTAACCCTCTTGCCTTATGCACTTATGTCATTGTCAATCTTCTGGATGATACTTAGCCGCAGAACTGTAGCTCTCTGCTTGAGAAAATTCAGACAGATAAAGTAGAGAGCTACAGATCCAAGTGTTGTAAAAACCTTCGATTTATGCAGACAATTTTTTGTCTCTCACTTCGGGTATGTTTTCTTGTATTTTATACTTCCCCAACTTTAAAAATGGTATTTAATAATTAATCATGCATTTAACTTCAATTTCTGATAATTTACTTACCTCTCAACGCTAACAAATAGCTGTTCATGGTTACGGACATCGAAATGGAACTCCTTTAAAACGACATGACAAAACTACATACAGGACTGTTTCGGACATTGAAAGGCAAATCAAGTATAAAAAATAAGAGTTAAATATATGATTAATTATTGGATACCATTCTAAAAGCCAGAGAAAGCTTAAACTACACGAAATATATATATATATATATATATATACTAAATATCGTCAGTAAATCGAAGGTTTTTATAATGCATGGTTCTGTAGCTCTCTGCTTTATCTGTCCGAATTTTTTAAAGCAGAGAGCTACAGGTCTTCAGCTAGGTGATACTGATAATGTATTAATCATTTAAATGGGGGGGGGGGGGGGGCTGTCAATACATCATTGATTTTTATTAATTAATAGAAATGTTCAGATACACTTTTTAATGTTAGACTTAATGTTGATCAATGATCATTGCAGTTTCTTTTTTCTTGCTGCTGCCTGCAGTAAGTAACATTAAAGGAAATGAATAAATGTTTCACATTAAAGAAAATAGAGAAAGTATTAGCAAGGAAAAACCTTGTTAACAAAAAACACACCTTCTGTAAACATTGTAGACAGAAACACTTAAGGGCATTTTAAATCAAGGGAATGGAAATATTGTTATCAGGAGTTTAAAAGAAAGAAAAGTTTATTTCCCGCAAAAAATAATTATTCTTTTGATTTTGACAGTGGAGGCCGGAGTAACAAGACCTTCAAGCCCAAAAAGAACATTCCTGAAGGCACGCATCAGTATGACTTGATGAAGCATGCTGCTGTCACACTGGGCAGTGGAAACCTACGACAGGCCGTCATGTTACCGGAGGGGGAGGATCTCAATGAATGGGTGGCGGTCAATAGTAAGTTCCAATGACAACATTGACAAGGATGGTACTTCTTAGTTCTATAGTTACACTGGTTATAAATTCTTTGGCTAACAAGAGCAGTCCTGGCTATCAGAGAGCATAAGAAAATTCATAAGCCTGTGCATTCAGAATAAATTTCAAATCTAATAATGTATCAAATCTGGCCATAAGTATTGCAACCTAGAGGATGTTCTGTAGAATTATGCAAAAAGAAATTTCCTATCATTTCTTTAAGAATAAAATATTATCCTATGTTGAACCTTGGTCTGATCATTAAGATTGCACTTTTCATAAAGTCAGGTTTCTGAAGCTTGTTTATTTCTTTGACAGCTGTAGATTTCTTCAATCAAATAAACATGTTGTATGGAACCATCACAGAGTTCTGTATAGAGGAGACCTGCCCAGTGATGTCAGCCGGACCAAAATACGAGTATCACTGGGCAGACGGGCAGACAGTCAAAAAGCCCATCAAGTGCTCAGCACCAAAATATATTGATTATCTCATGTCATGGGTCCAAGACCAGCTCGATGATGAAAACCTGTTCCCTTCAAAGATCGGTAAGTGACACTGGTATTGCCTTTATCGTTGTGCATATGTAAGAGCTGTGATGTCACTAATACTGTCAGTATGATGTAAATAAAACTGAATAATTTCAGTTAAATTTGGTATTAACTCTAGTAGGAGACTTTTATTAAGACAAAAATTAAAAATGTTTTGTTATTGGCAGTATATTGATTATGTGGTAGACTGTCAAATTTGTTACTTCCTGTTCATGTTTATCTGCATTTTAAAACAACAAAGGGTAGTCATAAATTATTCATAGCCATTTTAAAGATATCTTTTTCTTTAAAGAGAAAAGAGTTTTACCATTGAGTTAATGATCTTTATTTTCTATCATATGAAATTGATATACCTAAGGGGATTTACACATCATTTCGTGAATTGCATTTTAACATTGGAAGCCTTTTAGTTATCAATTAGTTTTTCTTTAGACCTGACAAATCTGATTCAGCAATCACTTCTATTGGCTGTCTGATAGTCATACATTTAGCTTCATTTACATTTTTTTGTCTAGTTAAATAAGTTTGCCTTTTTTCCTTTCAAAGGAGTGCCATTTCCGAAAAATTTCCTCTCAATTGCCAAAACGATACTGAAAAGACTGTTTCGTGTGTACGCCCACATCTACCACCAGCACTTCAAAGAGGTGGTGCAGCTCAGTGAGGAGGCCCACCTCAACACCTCCTTCAAGCACTTCATCTACTTTGTCCAGGAGTTCAACCTGATCGAACGACGGGAGCTGGCACCACTCCAAGAACTCATCGACAAGCTGACCAGCAAGGACCGCTAGTGGGGGGTCGCGTCTTGACCCACGCCATATCCAAAATGTGTGACAGGACTAGTCGAATCAGAACTTACAAAACTAATTATTCTGTGAGGACAGCTGGGATCTGGACATTTCCTGCAGGGAATATGTTATGAAATTTTATTGCTGAATTTTTTTTTCTTTCTTTTACTATTCTCCTTTACTACGGTATTAAAACCATTTTATTATATATTTTTCCCCGTCTTTTTAAGTATGTTTCGTTATTTTACTCATTTTCATTTCCATTGTCAAAAGAAACAAAAGAGTATATTTTCATTTTGATATGTTCTTTTTTTATTCCTCCCCTGCCTTCTGCCCATATTGATATGTGTATATGATGCTTCACAGGTTTTAATTGTTTATTTTGTGAATTGGATCACAGATGATATCATGTGCATTACAAGTCTCATCAAATGCTTGTTATTTTTGTATTGTGTCATATGCTATAAATGTGGCAAAATTGTCTTAGTTTACAGTCATTTGATGTATTGTATAGAGAACTGCCTAGAATGTATAACACTTGCAATGTAACTGCATATTTTATTGTAAGACTAAAATTTATTCATCATTCTTTTCATAAAATTGATCATTTTCCATTTTTAACTTTGAAAGAGAGGAAGACCTTTCTCAATTTTAAATGTCATTATATAAAAGGCATTCAAATTCTCTGATGATATGACTCAGTCTCACTGTGTGTTCTTGCCCTATCCTCAGAAAATTAAGGTGGATTATTTTTAGTATGTATTTTTGCATGAATATCAGTACATACATCCAACCAATATCAAATATTTAGTCATCGAAAAACTTTGATACTTCAAAGGACAATGCTATTTTAGTTTGTTTCAATTTTTTTAGAGTGCAAGGATGACTGTGATAAAAATTTATGCATGAAATATGTAGTTAGGGTCACAAAAGATATTGTTTTTTTGTGTGTGTTTTTTTTTGGCCTTTTTTCTTTGTCAAGGCTTATCAAGGTGCTGGAGGTGAAAGACCACTATCTCCCAATATATAAATCACCCAAACTTGTGCATGTATTCACAAATTTGATTTGCATGTTACCAATTAAGTTTTAAATGTACGTTTGATTTTGTTCCCATTTCAGAATTCAGATGTGAAGAAAAGAATATACTCACTTTTTTGTTAACCCATGTATTCTACACAATGAATTTGTCCTGTATATCGTGTGGTTCAAGTGCTAGTGACCAGAGGGTGCTTGTAGAGAGGTCACTATTTAAAAGATGTGGATCATCATTCATGGCCTTCAAAGTCTTAACTGCTAATTAGTCAATAGTGCAATAAGTTTTAACTTGTATGGAGAGGCTTTTAGATAAGACTGTGACTGTAAATAGAATTAAATGTAGATTGCTTGTTAATAAGATATGATTTAAATGCGTAATAACTGAGAAATCCCGAATTTTATTTTATGTCTCTATGATACATCGTCTTTCAAAAGTCTAGGTTGGGTTTTATAATTTTTTGGAACTTTGTTTTCCTATTAGATGATGTTTGCATTTAATTAGCTGGGAATGTAGTTCTTTTCAATTTATAGTAGATAAATGTAAAAGTTCCTTAATTGATGGAATTCAGTTTGGTTTTATATAAAGTCATGCAAGTTAAAGTTATAAAATTTGTACACTAGCAAATTTCATTTTTGACAAAAAAAGCAAGTTTTATGCCAAAAATATATTTTATGTCATTGCACTTGTTTATATCATTGTTATTAATGTAGATACATGTAAGAAACATGATCCCACATTAAATCATACAAAACTTAAACAATGGCCTTCAGTTGTTAAACAGGAAATTGACTGATGTATTACATGCTGATGTATTAAGTGCACTCCATGAAAGAGACAATACAGTGTCAGTGCTTCAGTGGGTTTCTCAGATAAAGGCAACTTGACCAAAACAAGGTCTTCAGAGACCAGGCTTCTGTCGGACTTGACAATCAACTGAATATCATGAGGATTTTGGGTATAATCACTTTGGGCACCCCCTGGAAACAGCCTAGACATTATATATAATGCAGCTTGTCCCTATAAAATCAGGAGTAAAAGGCAATACGGCACATTGTTTATATATTAGAAAGTTTTCAATTCATTGCTAACTTGGTCCCACACTGAAGTCTGCATGGTTGAAATGAACTTTTCAATTTTGGTAAAGGGTTCTACATTCATTGAAATTGGCCAATTTTATATAGATGCCCTTTAAACAAAAGGCTCATGGGTCACATCATTCAATTTCCTAGTCTGGTTCCACCTACCTCAGAGTCTGACCATCATGATTTGTGAACTTTAATCTGCATTACCTAAGGACACACCCACATGATTATTATGACTCATCATGGCTCTGCTGTTCTTGAGAAAAAAAATTTCCCTAGGAAAAGTTTGCTCAACTTCTGTGGCCCCACTATTCCCAAAGTGGTTCCGATTTGAACACAATTGAATCTACACTACCTGAGGAAGATTCAACTTCAATATGAGAAGACTTTTTACTATATAATATGTTTAATGGTGTTATAATTAGGGCGAGCGCAGTCTATACACAGCTTAGTTGAATCGTTGATCCAACTCTTCAAACATCAAACCACAAAACACAGTCTAAGACTGTGATGTCACATGACGTTGAAATTTAAGGAGACACCCGGGCGTCTGATTATCTTTGAATTATATAATGAAATACGTTGTAGAGTACATAAAAATGTTTTTTGTTATTTTTAAGCTTTGTGCAAAGAAAGAAAAGTAAACGAATCTTGTTATGGAACAATTATTCTTAGTCTTCTGTATGTTTTAAAATCAACTCGCTTGAAACCCTGGTTATGAAGGAATTCTGGAAATGTTGCACAGGAAAACTTGCCTGATGTATGTCAGATTTCATAACGAATTTCCTGTTCTTACACGTAAGTCTAATGAGCTTGCTTCGTGACGCTCACTATTAATACATAAAAGATCTCCCACTGTGACCCATTCTACCTCCAGGGATCATGATTTCAATTAACTTTAACTTTAAGTGTGTCAAGGAAGTCTCACACAAGTTTCTTCTCTCTCTCTTTTGTTGGCCCTATTATTCTTCAGATTTTTGCTCTTTTGAGCCAAAGGCTCAAAAAGGTTATGATTTGGACATTTGTGCAGTGTGTGTTAACTTTTTAGAATATGAACCATGCTTAAAGAACCCCTTAGCCTATTGTTAAATTTGGCTTTGAATCATCAAACTTTGGCAGCTGAATACATCATAGATTCCCCGAGTATGTCAACAGAAAAGTAGGTCACAATGACCTACTTTTAAAATACATGTATTATGGCTATATTTAAATATTTCAAGTAATAAATGGCTTAGAATCGTCAAACTTTGTCAGTTGATGCATCATCTATTCAAAATTGTTCCTTAATATATAATTACAAAGCCATAACAGAATCTACAGATTCAAATTACACTTTATTTTGAAACTGACATGACTAAAAACACCACATTTTAAGTATTATGACAAAAATTAAAACATTTTAATGATGCATCATATGTTCACAACATATTGATTGATATAATGATGAAATATCCAGTTTTTCCTGACATGATGAATGATACAGTAGCTTGATGAAAATAAAGATTCTAGTTTTTAACATGAAATAGTCGCAATCACATCCCTTTTCAGTAATAGTTATTGTTCCCATAGTTGTCATTCCCATAATTCCGGGAACTCCCTGAAAAAAGAGAATAATAAATTTTAAAATTACTAACATACAGATATAAAATCATAAAATAGCTACAGAATTACAAGAATTTATAAAAGATATGTACTAAATTGAATGACTTAGGGATAGCATAAATTAAACTGAGTTTGTAATTTGGTCAATCAGAAGTTATGGCAGTCATGCTGGAATTTTGCTTGCAATGACAGTTAATGCAACAATCATTGCCAGATTTTGCATGGACCTTTTGTAAGTCGTCCCAAGGAAACCTTACGATAATTTTTCTAAAAGTCAATTTTCTAAAGTAACAATACAGCAGAGCTCTCTGTTAATTATCCAATGTCAAAGAAACAGATGTACATACCCCCTCCTCCTCCACCACCACCCTGCTTTGACATGTTGTACTGCTCCCACTTGGACTGGGCAGAGGTCCAAGTTTTCTCCCGCGGTGACTCCTGCCTGGGGTTACGTCTGTTTGGGGAATGGCTTCGGTTGCCGTAGTTACCAAAGCCTCGTCCACCACTATCTCGTCTGTTGCTTCCTCCACCCCCTCTCTGGCCACCTCCTGAAACAAAGTCACATTTTTTTATGACATCCTTAATTAACAAGAATTTCAAAAATGTATTTTTTTCTCCCTAAATTAATACCATTCCATACATATATTAATTATGTCAAAGTATGCAATGGTTTCAAGGTCAGATTTTTTTTAATTGATCTTCCTTTTACTAATACATAATGATCAGAAAAGAATCTCTAATGAATGCATAAAAGAACCTTTTTGAAATTTTAAATCTTTGCTATTTAGTTATCAATTGCTTTATAAGTACTAGAGTTTGTAAGTGAAAGTGTATGTTACCATAATTAGATCTCTTTGGTCCACGGTGATCATCATAATCACTCTTGCGTTTGTTTGACTGGAATCTGTCAAAGTTGTCATCAAACCTCTGGCTGCTACTGCCACTGGCAATACCCGTCATGAAAGGAACATCATCAGAAATTCTTGGAGGATCCACATCATACCTACAAATTCAATACAGTAAGATTATACCTACAAGTCACAGATAGTAAGCTCATACCGAAAATGTCACAAATGGTAAGATCAAACCTTGAAGTTACAAACAGTAAAATACCAGATTCTGAGAATATAAAATACAGTTTGCATAAAAATGACCTCGATACAATGGACTCTAGGTATAATGAGATGCTCAACATTGAATTATATCTCATTATAACCAGTACTCCTCAATGTAAGCATTACCTCATAGTATCTGATCTCATTATACCCAGAGGCCACTGTATCTTGACCAATAACATCATGTTGTATATCAGTTTACCTTTTTGAGTCATAGCTATCTTGTCTCCCACCAAAGCTTTGTCTGCCACTGTGACCTCCACTTGGTTTGGGGTCTAGAAAGAAAGAAAACAGAGAAATTCTGGCAATGGTCTTTCACAAAATACAAAGATTGTAAAATACTGTCAGACAATGGACACACAAGAAACTGTAGATGAATTTTATGCAGCCTTTCATACATACTTCTCTGTGGGTTTGGACACTCTCTGGCCCAGTGGCCAGTTTCTCCACACTTGTTACACATATCCCCCGGCTTAGGACCCCCTCCCATCTTGTTCCCTCCAAGACCACGATCTAAACTGCTGGAAGCAGGAGCTGCAAACAAAATATTCATTATTTAAACAATTTATTTTCATCAATCATGAATTTATCTGCTTACATCTCAGATTTTTGCTTTCTACCTCGATCTCTTTGGTTCTGGTTAGGGCACTCTCTTGCCCAGTGACCATCCTGTCCACATTTAAAACAAGCAGATTCCCCAGGTGGAATATTACCTAGTTTCAAAAAAAGAATAAAATATATTTTGAAATATTTTGAAAATTGTTTATACACAAGGTACTCAAAAAACATTTCAAAATCAGTAAATAAATTCATACCTGGAGTGTTGCCAATGTTCCGTCTGTTTCCTGACCCCCCTCTGGAGTCAAAGTCGTCACGCCTTCCTTGGGACCTCTGTGACCCTCCCATTCCACCCATTCTGCCCCCTCCCATCCTGTCTCCTCCTCGGTCAAATGACTCCCTCCTGTTACGGCCATCGTTCATGTTATCCATGTCATTGAACCCTCGTCCACCACCACCTCCCATTCCACCCATCGATCCACCACCAGACATCCCAGTATTTATGTTGCTCATCATGTTCTGCTGATTGGCCATCTGTCTGACCAGGTTCTGTTGCTGGGCCAGTTTTTGTTGACTGGTCATCACCATATTGGTCAAAGCAGACATCTGGTTTACCAGCATCTCAGTTGA
>PRKT01000509.1:52839-64100 GCA_003671525.1 Saccostrea glomerata | reverse complement strand
CCCCCCCCCCCCCCCCCCCCCCCAAAAAAAAACCCTTTTAGATGTACATTTTTATAAATGCTGATCTGAAACATCTTTTAACAAGAAATGAATCGTATAAATTTGAAACTTTTTGATGCCATTTACATAGCGAAAGGCTATAAACTAAACAGAAACAATTTATCATTATCAAGTTGCTAACATGCATTGAGACTTCCTTTTATTGACATTCATCACCTTTCGTATTTGTAGGTCCTTCCCATAACATATATAAAAGGTCTTTACCAGTACATTTATCCAGTAATTATTTAAAAGCATCAAGTATAAGGAAGTTTGTAATGATTTAAAATGTAAATACAAATTTATACAAACATACTTTTCCCTTAGGCTTTAATCAAGATTATAAATATGATGTAATCATACATATAAATTTTACTTAACAAAAGCAATTCTTTGTGGATTTATATTCACTGGATATCAGAAGTATAATTTTGAGTATTTAGGATATCCAGTGTGGTTAGTTTGTCCACAAAGATTGAACAGATGCATTCATCAGAGAGCCATATTTTGTGCCTCTGAACTAGCAAAATAATTACATTACATGTATCGGATTCTGTAATCAAGACTGGTCTTTTTTTTTTTAAAAATGTGTTCTTAACTAGAGAGAAAAAACTTTATGATGTTTAGTATTTTGTCAATATTTGTGATATTGTACTTTGCAAGTTTATTGTACATGAATAACACATTCAAGTCCCCTTATGCATACAAAAATTTAAACATGTTCATTTAACTGCAAAAGAAAATTTGCTAAGCTACAGATTTGAGTTGCTATACAGTATTGACTGACCGTGATCTGGCATGGGGTAGCAGTGACTGAGCTTGATCTTGTGGTCCCCCACCTCCACATCCTTGTTCCCCTCCACACAGCTGGCGGCCTCCTGTCCACTCTTAAACTCCAGAATGGCACACCTACACAAACGTGAAAGGTTGTTTAGTCAAAGTTCAAAATTCTTCATTTACACACATTTCTTCACAGATAATAACATTATTTATCATATTCCTTTTTAATGAAAAAAAGGAATTACAGTGTGCTTCATAGTAACTTATAGTCATGAATCTTTTTTTTATAATTTGTGAAAATAATCAAATTCTGAAAGATCTTAAATTGTGGATTTTTTTTTTTTTCTTATGCAATTTTACAGTCATCTACATTTAGGCACATTTAAACTAGCTTTAGCAATATACAATGTAAATATAAATTTTACATTAAATATAAAGCTCTGCAAAGCCTTGAAAGGCATCCTTCTTCATTTTAGTAAGTGTGTTATTTAACCAAATTTTGATCATCTGATCAGATATGAATGAGAAAAGAAATCCTTTATAAATTTCAAAATAGCTTCTCTGCGATGAAAAACATAATTCACTTGGATATCCAAACTTGCTAACAAGTTTTTCTTTTCTGGTTCTCTTACACAGCTTCCTAGATCTTAAAGACAGTCGCAAAAGTAATTGGATTTCGACACTTCTAATAAGCCTCCATTTCTTCAAAATATTTTGAAAAATAAAATGTTGTTACTCTTTAAATATCCTTGCTTTCCACAAGCAGGACTGCATCAAACCATGCATCTTTTTTTTCAAATCTCAAAATTCCTTTTTAAAAAAACCTTTAAGCATTCATCACAATTCCATCAGTTGCTATAATATTCCATCTTTTCATAAAACCTGCATTCTCATCTCAAATATTTTTTCTCTTCCTGCAACACTCACTCAACAATTGGCAAAAATTTTACCTTAGTTCATCTCCTCTCTCCTTTTCTTGCAACTTACCCAAAGTTTTCACCTTCTTCATTAGTGGGGATAAGGACATTGGTGCATTCTGGGAAAATAGCTCTCAAGACCTCCTCAGTTGTGTCAGGGGGGATATTGGTGCAATAAGCAGACTTATCTTTTTTCTGACCTGAAATTCAACCTTCAAATTCTGAAAAAGGGGTTTTCCAATCAAAAGCTTGATACCTTTTTTTGTACCAATCTCTTTGACAAGTAGCATCTTACTAAAAATCCTTCTCCCAGTAATTCAACTTTCTTAATAATAATAATAATTTGGAAGTGAAATCAGTGTTTTCTCCATTTGTTGTCTAAACAAGCTGTTTTTTTTTTTTTCATTCTGTTCAGTTTATAACAGAGGAAGAAAGTTATTGTTTTTCAACTCCAGGATCTAGCATTTGACACTTTTTTCAATGTCTTGAAATCAACTAGGTGTTCTGTAGTTCATGTTATTCAAGTGTTCATCATCCTTTTCTTCTTCATTGTCCAGTTTTCATTAAGTAACCATTATTTTTATGTTCTAAAGAATTTTCTGACAAGTTGAGTTCTTTAGATATTGGGATTGCTCAGAAGATCCATCAGTTCTACTTCTCATTTCCATTTACTGCTGTCTTTAAAATAAATTTCTGTGTTTTCTAGTAACCGTGGTGCAAATTTTCTGTGAGTCCCATTTGTCCACAGTTTCTTCTTCATGCCTTGGGGGGTTAATTTACAAAAAGAGCAAGAAAATCAGACTGATAATGGTATTGATCTATGTTGTTGTGGATCTTCTTCACTATTGTCCAAAGCATCCTTTCAAGAATTTTCTAAATCTCCTTATGCATAATGCACCATAACTTTTCCAATCCTTTAAAATTTTCACAGTTCTTACCAAGTTACAAAGTACATGTACCTGAGAAAATTGCTTTTTGTCAACCATACTGAAACATACATGTATCAGGGATGTTAGGTATATAGTTTTTAAGGAAAATTCAAGGATCTGGGATTTTTTTTCCATTCACATTAGCATCTTTCATTCTATTTCTAGCTAAATTGGGTCTTTAAAATCTGTTGAACAATATATGTACATTGAATCTGTTTTATCCTCAGGTTTTCTTCAAGAATTCAATGTGAAAAGTTGCTTCCTTCAATTCAGTTAAGTGTGTTTTTCCTCTTTCTTTTGTAGACTTCCTGGAGGCTAGCTTTCAAGAATTCTTCCTCAAGTTTAGGTAGACATTTCCTTTGATATGCAAAATCTGTTCTGAATGCATTTTCAGTTCAGTTTGATATCATCCAAGTTCATCTTCGACTTTCCTGTTTAACGATGATAAGTAGTGTTCTGTCATAAAGCTGCACCAGTTAGATACACATAATAAATGCAGTTCTGGATATTTTTGGAGAAAACACTGATTCAATGATCATTCCACTTTCCTTCCATTTTCTTCCTTGATCTCAAATAAACTCAAAGAATATTTATTTATCTTCCATCACAATATATTTGAAAAATCATCAACATCTGCCTTCTGCAGAAATTTGTTGTCTAAAAAAGCTGCATTTTAATTTAGAATGACTTGAGATGTATAAAGAGAATACATTTAAATTTCTGCAAAATCCAATTATTTATTTGTTTGCTTAAAACCTCAAAGCAATCAACTTGTGGCATTTGCATTTTGTAAGCAAAATTTCTCCATGACAAATAAAATTTTATCTATGCATTAGTCTTCTATTTGATGCCATTTTGTTTACCAAGATTAGAAGTACAGCTTATCAGCAATCTCAGCATCAACTTCCAGGTTTCTTTATATCTATTTCCTTGTTCAATAAATACACATTTTCGTTAAAAGAGAGAGTTGAGGGACTTGGACTTGAATAGCTCATTTTACACCTTTGAATTTCAACCCATATAATACAATTCATGCTGAGTTTAACTTGTCTCTTGTATGTTTATTCCTCAACCTCTTTGACCTATTCACAAACACTGCATTATTCTGACTTCCTTTGAATAAATTTCTTTTTCTTGGCAAGTCTTAAAACTGCATATTAAATGTTGTCATTACTTTTACTTGACAAAATACTAAATGTATACGGTTTAGGTTTCATCTTCCTTTTTTTTACCCTTGTTCTTTTTTGTGTGAGTAGGGCATATTTTTATGATGTTATTCTTCAACAAGTTAACAAACATTACCTCCATCAAAATTTGGAAACTTCTCTCTTCTTTTCTCAGTGGCTGTAATTCAGATATTGAAAATACAATAACCTGTTAATTAAGCATATTATCTGGAACATTCATAGCAGAATTAATTTAAATAAAGGCAAATGACATTAGATCATTCAGGTGTGTGCCTAATAAGAATTTTGTTTTGTGCACTTGGCAAAATATTATCATGGACCCATAGGTACATGTAGGTACATGTTGAAAGAAAAATTATTCTATACCTTTGCTCCACAAAAATTGCAACACTTATACAACTTTCTTGCATATTTATAACACTTGGCAGAAGTAATATATGTATTACCCAACAATGCTGCAAAAGCTCTAGGACAGGCCACACTGATTTCATCATTCGTCAGCTTTAGTTTGGCCAGACCAGATAAGATATCAATGGCCTTCCTACTGCGCCTTGGATTATACCACATGGTGACAGTTCTGAAATCAGTAAATCATTATTAAACAAGAGATCTTCTCCTAATAGCAGACCAAAAGATTTTCTTTACTACGGTTGTTTTTCTTACCACCCATGCAATTCAACAAAAAAATTAAATGGTTAAATTTTCATTTTTTTTTCATTGATGTTAATGTCCATGGGTAAGTTTTATTTTACTAGTTCAAAAGAATGTAACTTGTTTATACAAGATTCAATGAATTGAAACATTGACAAAATAATGGTTTTAGGAGATTTAGATTTATGGGTAATGATGACCCACAAAATCCATGAAAATTGACTCCCCGTGAGCAATGATGACTCAACAGTTATCAACTGCTACCAAATTGCTTCATTTTCAGATTCAGATTTTTCTTTGGTTTAGTGTGGGGTAATTAAAACGTCTATTCACAGGGCTTACCCTTTTCGATCATCATAGTCCAGAGTTGCCTTGACAGATTTCTGAATCAGTGATTGGAGATCTCTGTTACTCAGATCAGCTACGGTCAAAACGGAAATTCTCACGGGTCCCTTAACAACTGAAAAAAATATCACACTGCTAAAGATACTAACAAAAAATTTTATTACCCAAAAAATTAAACCAATTAGTTCTTATTCAGAATCCTATCAATCTTAAACTTGTCTAATATAAATTCACTTTGTTATTTGACATTGAACAATACTCAGATATTAACAAAGACATTTAGAGCCCTATAGCTACCAAATATGTCATCATGAAGTAATGTTAATTTACCATGTGTCAGAAGTGTTTTTTCTGGTGCGTCGGGATCCACTTTTTCCTCTCTTTTATCCTCTTCTCCTTCCTTCTTCTCTCTATCCCCCTCCTTGCTTTCCTTCTCTTTCTCCTCTCCCTCTTTACCCTCTTCTTCTTTCAGTTCTTCATCCAGAGCATCTTCATCTTCATCTATTAGCTCGACTGCCTTCAGCTCTATTTCATCTGAATCAGAAAATCAATCAAATATATACAGACAACTTGAGACAAGTTACAATTAAATTATTTAAGAAGCTACTAACATCATAAGCTGGTATACAAACTGTATAACCAGTTAATCAGATATCTGCATTATCTGAAATGTGGCTAATTCAGTTTATGTATGGTCTTCAGAAATTAAACATCATTTCAAACTTTGAACTGTGTCATTTCAAAATATCAGCATAAAAGCTTACATTAAATACTAGCTAATTCACAGAAATTACATTTGTGATCAACTCATAGTTTAATTTCTTTATATATATATAATGCCTCACCAGCGTGATTCTCTTTATCTTCGTTATTTGCAGCCTCTGCTGCCTCACTCTCCTGTTCCTTCTCTTCCTTGGCCCCGGTATCTTCCGCCTTACTGGCATCTTCCTCCTCCTCCTCCTGATCAGACACTGTAAAATCTACATCCACCAGGTCACCCCCTTCCTCCATCTTCTTGTCTTCTTCTTCGTCAATAGGTTTTATAGCTTCTTTTTTCACAGCTGCTGCACGTGAACTATACAGAAAGTGAAATATATTTTAAAGTCCTTCAACATAAAGACACATCAATATGCTATAGAATAAAGTATTTTTTCTGAGGAAGTTCAAATAAATTAGGAATAAAGTGCCCCGCCACAGCATGATACGCCTGTCAAATATTATTCAATAATGATCATAAATTGGTAATTAGAGTGCAAGAAAATCAGGTAACTTTGATTACCAAGTTCAAGATTACAAGATTGACACTGATTTCAATGATCTAATTTCCATTAATTCCTTATCATATTTATTGTAGATACATCTTTAAGAGTGTAGGCAATAATCATAAGAAATAATACATCACATAATTCTAAACTGGCTGAGTTAGAGCTTAACAAATATCCATCTGCAGCTTTTTTATTGCATATTTTATGATTGATTAAAAATGTTAAAGTCTAAAAAACATCAAACAGAAATTATTCTTTAGACTATAAAATTTTATAAGACATGGCACTCTGCAATTTGTTGCAAATATATAAAAATTGAAATGTAATTTTTTTTTTCAATGTAAATATGTATAATTAGTTTTTATTATATCATACAATATTAATTTAGTTTTAATCATATACTGTATTTTAAAACATCAATTTGTTTTAATTACATTACTAATTGAAAGATCTTTATCTGAACTAGCCATCAAGAACTGTTAATTTACACAAGCAACTATGAGGCCATTTCTTTTTGCCCAACTCCCAAGAGACAACAGCTGCATGGTCAGAGATGGTCTTCCAGTTAGCTCTTGACAATAAACTCATTAATTTCTCTCTAATTTGACATGCACATTTCTGCTATCAAAATTCTTCTTGACCAGTGCTTGTTAATTATGCCCATGGGACAAACTGCATTCCTCTTATAACATTAACATTTCTTACAGATTGCTGTAAAGTATATGATGAAAAAATAAGTTTTTTACTTTATTTAACATTTTTTAACAAGGATACAACTATAATTTTACATTTTTTCGGATTATGAAATTGAAAATTTAAAAGAATTAGTTTTTAAAAAAATTTCACTTAAATGAAAAGTCAAAGTGACCTTGAAATAGGCCGCGACACACCTTCTACCTAAGATGTATATTTTTGCCAAGTTTGATAGCTCTAGGTCTAATAGTTTTCTAGTTATGAGCCGGACAGGATTTTTCCTTATTTGGCCATAGAATCTTTATTAAAGGTCAGAGTGACCTACTTTTTGTGCGCGACACACCGTCTACCCAAGAAGTACCAGTTGACAAAGTTTGAAAGTCCTAGGCCTATTAGTATTGAAGTTATGAGCCGGACACGAGTGGACAGACGGACGGACGGACGGACGGACATGAAGCCTATAACATAATACGTCCCGTCTTAAGACGGGCGTATAAAAAGCAAAAAAAAATATATTAGAAATTCATTTGAAACACTCACCTGGCCCCTCGTCCTCTTCTAGCTACCTGCTTTCCTCTAGGAGGCATTCTATTAATTAGAAAATGTTAGAATTTTATCTTCTTTCACATGATCAACACAATGGCAATCTTATTAATAATATACATGCATAAAGCATGGCATCCATCAACAAAATATAAAGTTCAGTTCTTCACTTGGTTTGTTGTTACACAGGGCATCAACCTACTGGTACCTGGTTGGAGTATCACATGTTCTTGGTTGTTGTTTAAATTTTCAAATTTGTGGGGTCTAGTTTTCAAAAAAAAAATATGAATGGTACAGGACCTGTACTACAGGTAGGGTGATGTCAATTTAAATTACCCTCCCAACTTTTCCTTCTTAAGAACTTATTTTTTGTACGTTCTGTAATTATGTATCCTCATTCCTTTACGATTTTTCAAATTTTGTATCTCATTAAACTTTTACATTCATCAGCCTAGAGAAACTATGAAAAATTGTAATTTAATATTTTAACTGTAACATTTATCCTAAATATTAGTAATATGCTCACTCTGGATCTACTATGCTGAAATTTTTATTTATAGACAAATTTGTTTACACACTTGACTTTCAATATGACTTGCAATTACCCCTGTTTAAATCTGGGCCATTGCTTTACATTGTAAATACATGTACCATGAAAAGTTAGTTTACTTAGAATAATCTAACTGTGTCTCGGGACAAGCCCTAACCACAGTTAGAATACCTTCCATATACTCGCAATGTAGCAAAAAATTGCAGAATCGCTCCCAAACGATTTTGAATGAAAAATACAAATGAAAGGATTTGCACTGAAAATAACTTCCATATTAGTTATAACAAACCTTTCGAGGTTGTGTATGCCTTTAAAGCTAAAATACAATCAAAATAAAGACAAAAATGCAACTAATTTTCTCAACATTTTTTCTCACTTCAAATTTACACGCCATGTTTAATCTCGAACTCTCTTGATTGTTCGTAGTAAATGCACCGAGTTTGAGCTATCGCCTGTGTTTATTTTGCAACATTGTGAATACATGGAACGAATTCTATTGTTAAACGGGTCTGTAGGAAATTTATCATTTTAACGATATAGCATACTTTCTAATGGAAAGTAACATTAACAATGCATATGATAGAAAATCACTTCACATGGGCAGAATATATATTCAGTCAGGACTCATGCTATTAGCTTATTGATAAGAATATTTAGCAGTAAAACGACTTTAGTTATTTTGTTCTATTTCTCTTTTTTTTAAATCAGACATGTTGCTCCTCTGTATGTAAATAACACCATCCCATAACCAGTGTTTGGCAACATACCAGTTTCGGGATTCGTGTTATCGAACGGCATGCCGCCGCGTAAACAACATGTAAAATACAAGATAATATGCTCATACAGCAAAACTCATTTAACATTAAAACCCATTAGCAAATAAAAATGTATATTTTTACGCACTTCTGAATGATGATGATGTAAAGCAGGCGAGTGGAATTTCTTTAAATATTCTGCAAACAATAACAATGCACAAAACACGCACCAGACGGAATATGGCGGCCGCTTTTATTGGCCAAGTTGATCACAGAAGATTCGGACTTATTCATTGATGGCGACCACGTTGGAAAAATGACCCTATCTTTTCGAAATATGAAATTATATCTGCTTTTGATGAAAAACTGTCTACAATAATGTTAAAAGTGGACAGATTCAAGGAAAATAAAATAAAGAATCGATTAAATTTTGAGGTGGATACTATATTTAAAAAAAAATTCAATGATGATAGCTAAATGAATATGGCATTGGGTTTGCCTTGCACTCTTCAAAGTTGTTTTTTTTTTTAAATTTTGTTATTCATTTACATAGTTTTAGAATAAAATTAAAAGAGCTAGTTGATAAGGTGAAGAAATACTTAACCTAGAAATCAAATATTTTCAGAAGTTTTATACTGACTTTATAAAAAATTTTAACTATTATAAGAAGAAAAATCAGTTCACACATTCTGTGTCTATGCATCAACATTGAGTATTTATGATCTCCGATGCCTTGACTTCAGAGTTCCGTCACAGGAGTTCGCGTACCTATCGATTTTACCGAAATTTTCAGCTAATTAAAAAGAATAAGCCTACATAATACCTATAATAACACATTTTCAGTAAATTAAAAAAGAAAACGTAATACCTATAATAATACCAACTTGTGTATTATACGTGTTATGTTTTTTTTTTATTTACTGAAAATTTCGGTAAAATTGATAGGTCAGCGCGAACTCCCCCTTGGTCTCAGTAATCACTATTGCAATGATGATAACGCAGCCATCTTTGACTTGAACTAAAATCCGACAATATCCATTGAACTCAGTTTCCTGAATTATCGACTCCCACCCCATTAGCAGTTAAAATTCGCTTGTCTGATCTATTTAACCCTACATATATTTATATTTATGCATTTCTAATTTACTGAAGCTTGAAAACTTGGTTTTAGACATCTCTTGATTTTTTAAAGAGTACAAAATTATAGTGATGCTATGTCGTGAATATATAAACTTAGGAAATAATACGATAGGCGATATAACCAGATCACTTCTAAACTGTATTTACATATATACTAGTATGTAAATTTTTATGGTGCCATGACCAGGATGGCTGCCGATTTCGTCGCCGAGAATCTAGCTAGCGCGGAGCAGTGCAGATCGAATCTAAAGGGACAATATCGAGTCCAAAGGGACAATATTTTCTGCGCAACAAAAACCCTTGTATAGGGGCCTCGAAAATGATATATCTTGGTTGTGACCCCCCCCCCCTCTACAAATCTAATGATAGTAACATTTTTTTTCTTTCCAGTGTACCAAGGATTCACCATTTTCGTTCTTAAAACAATCTGTCTTCCTTTCCTCACTTTTTAATTATTTGACAATGCATATTTGTAGAAGGACTGAATCTTTCCATCATAAGATTGATTTAAGTAAAACTTTCGCCATGCAGTATTATCTAAAAGTCTGAAGAATTCAGAAGTCGAACTGAGTTGTTGGTTCCCAAAGGAATGTCTTGTGACAAATAATACACCTGTGAAATATGAAAGCCCTAGTTTTAATTGTTCAAAAGATATGGCAAAGGATAAAGTTTATAAAAAGAGAGCCAAACTCTTGAGTCAAGGTCAAAAATATTTATTCCCAATAAAAGGCCTTGTCATAATGAATACACATGTGAATGAAAGCCTTAACACCAACTGTTCAAAAGTTGTGACCAAGATTGGTTTTTTTCCCTCGCTCGCTAGGATTCAGATTGTTAATGATTTGGGGCTATACGGTTGTATTATTAACATGATTAATGAATTTGTTAATGTTATGTGTTAGCAGTATTTATAATATTTGAATGATGTTATTTATTCATTTGGTACTTCATTGATTCATATATTCGGACGAACGAAGTGAGGAGATTATGGAGGGAAATTATAATTTTCCGTCTTCTCAGGTCGGAAAAACGACGCCGGAAAGGCCTGTTACAACGCATTTTGAAAAATTACGCACTTTGAAAAAAATTTCAAAGTGCGTTAAATTTTGGACTAAATAAACGCACTTTGAAAAAATAAAATTTCTTTTCAAAGTGCGTTAATATCGACCTTATTAATTAACGCACTTTGAAAAAAAATGTGTATTGCTTGGTCAATATTCTTGCAAATCTAAGGACTGGTAAATAATTGAACCTGTTTGATAACTCTTCGGTGATGAGGTCACTTCAGGATGTGAGACTCTTTGAAAATTAATTCTTTCTCTCTTTTATGTTTTACTGTACTCATTTTTTCAGTTTGTATGCATTTTATGTAAACTAAAATTTATTGAAAGTTTTCAACATCATACCAGTTATGCGAATACGTACATATATTTGGGTGTAGTATAGGCATCGGTACCGGGAGGGTGG
>PRKT01000509.1:38495-52637 GCA_003671525.1 Saccostrea glomerata | reverse complement strand
GGGGGGGGGGGGGTCCTCTTTCAATTTGCTACCGACGGCTGTGTACAATACATGTATACATCTACTCGTCTTCTCATTGTTGTTCTCAGTGGGGTTAAAGGAGTACATGTAAATTAAAAGTTTTTCGAAAGATATAATTATTACGAATTATTTTATGAATTACTAAAATATAAGTATAGAATTTTTTTTGTTTTATTCATATTTTTTTCAAACTGCGTTAAATGTCCCCATGGTAAATATATTTATGTACACTCTTAACCCACTTCGAAATTTTTTTTCAAAGTTTGTTTATATAGTGTGTCCAAAATTTAACGCACTTTAATTTTTTTTTTCAAAGTGCATTGATTTTGTCCCAATTTTAACGCACTTTGATTTTTTTTCAAAGTGCATAATTTTTTCAAAGTGCGTTGCCACAAAGGCCCGAAAAATGCGATTGTGATAATTTCCCCTGTCGACAGAGACAACCAACGTTCAAATTGTCTAATTCCGACCAACCCACAAACTATCGGCTGATGTTGTGAGGTCAGATTCAGCATGATTGCGCAGAGTGAATATTGATGCTAGAGATTCTTAGGAATTTTAGTCACTATTTTTAACTAAACAAAAAATAGCTGCAGGTAAGATATATAAAAAACCGTGTCATTGTTAATTATGAATTAATGTAGGCCTATAGTCCAATTTGACTTTTGAATGATGATTTAGCCTACAAGTCAACTAGAATTATCTCTGCCTCGTGTCTGTATTTTATTTTAGAAGTACCATAGAGTCATGAGTGTTTTCATATATAGAAACTGTAAAAGAATTTCTTGAAAGATAAGTAATTAGATTATCATCATCATTGTCACTTTCAGTCATCCATTGACATACCCGGAATTCCCCAAATCTAGTTCAGTTTTGTTTATTTTTATTTCTTTTTATTTGCATTTAATGTATTAGACCCTTTCATGATAACTGTGGTACTGCCCTTTTGCAGGGCAAAATGGTTTACTTTGGTGAAATATGACATAAAACTTATTGTTTAAAAACATGTCATTTAATTATCTATCAGCAAAAACACTGCCAAATGTTATTAATTTGCCCTGCAGAAGAGCAGTACCAGAGTTACTGTGAAGGGGCTAATTCCAGAAAGCAACTTCTAATTTATTGGCTAGCATTGTAATTTCTAAACAATTGCTCAAAATTAGCCTTTCCCTTTTTGATAAGAATATTTTCCAATGTCCCCTGCATAGGTATCAATCTTTCCTTTCTGATACATTTGCAGTGGTCTCTTTGTCAATTTTTTTAAATTTAAAATAAAATTGATATTAAACTTAATATCACAATTCTAGTTCTGCTTGGTAAATATCTACTTGAAAAGACTAACATTAGTACAGGCATTTAAACATAATAAACTTGAACAATGTACAGGTTCACATACATATCCATATATCACTGTGATATGTGCAAGCCAATGAAAGAGGAGAATATATCTGCCACTGGTAGGAAGTAAAGAATTTCACAATGATAACAAAGGGTTTTTAGATAGGTTTATATAACTTTAAAAGAGTTTTGCTATGAACTGATTTTAAAGTATGAGTAGATAATGAAGAATCTCTGCAACAACAAGGTATTACTTTGGCATGCACAGATCTAGAGGGGGGTTGGTGGATCCCCCCCACCCCCTGGAATTTGCAGAGTTATTAAATGTATATACTAAACCAAGTAAAAGTGACCTTGGACCCCCCCCCCCTATAAAATAGTGAAAATATGGGTTTGAAATTATTTTTTGACTGGGGTGGACACCCTACCACCCACGGGTCAATGTTTGTGGACAAACAAAAATTTGCTTCGTGGGGACGAAATTTCATGGCTTACTTGTTTATTCAGACAATTCATTGAATAAATTTATTGACGGAATAATTGTTCATGGGGATGTAAACTCCTGGTTAAGGGCGACCCACAAAATTCATGAAAAAATTTAAAATAATGAATTTGATAATTACACAGTTTTACAGTGTATCATTTGATGTTGGCTTATAATCAATTTTTTTTTTTACATTTCATCACCATTTTTTGTTTACCAGAAAACAGTGAAAAGGGGATTATGATCATTTTTATATTAGAAACAATCAAAAAAATCATCCCCAAGATCTTATCCATTTAGAATCTTCTGAAATTATTCTTGTTTTCTGATGCCATAGGTACTACAGTAAAACTTGGTTATAACAAAGTCACTGGGATCTATGAAATAACTTCGCTACATTCCCTAATTCATTATATCAGTATAAGTAATTCTTTAAATTTATATAGCTGGGGATCCAAGATAACTTCACTATATCCGTGAATTCCCAATATCTGTGTTTTTGGTTCTTGTTGTTTACAAAATTTTCTTCGAGAAGGAACCTACACATGTAACATTTACTTCATATTTGAAATAAACAGGACACAGGTTACTGAAATGTGTACTAATAGTGTGTACTAATAGTGACATATTACATGTATAAATGAATACTTAGTCCCTGTAAATAATCAGCAATAGTGTTGGGGTATTATAGTATCAAGTATTATAAAATGATAAAGCTGTGTACTAAATGGAGCTAATTTTCATATGACCTACTCTAATGATTGTATACTTGTGCGTAATATATTTTGAAATTATATTTCCTTGTTTGTTCTTTTTTTATTTTAGCTTTTTTAAGGCTAGGAAGAAAATCATTATATTCTGAACTAAGAATTTCCTTGTACTTTAAATTATTTTTTGTAATAGCTTTAAAAAATAAAAAAAGGACTGTGAATGGTTAGCTCATTATGACAAAAGTGGTCAAACTACACAGAAAAAAAATAAAGTAAACTTTTTTCCTGAATTGAAAATAAATGTTATCGATTTGTTTAAAATGATGATACTAAATAAATTATAGTATTAATATGATTGTCACCATCGCTGCACATTGAATGTAATTTCTGAAATATCAGTAGGGGTTGTAAATTGTAAACTGTAGAATATGTCTTCTTATCTATCTGTTATGAATATATTGGTACTTAGTACATGTACCTAGGCATGATCATTGCATAAATAGGGGTAAAAATGAAGAAAAAAAATCACTAATCACTAAAAAAAAATACCAAAAAAAGCTTTCTCACAAAAATAAGGTCTCACATAAATTTGGTGATCTATGTGGTACACAAAATCTAATCTGTTAAATAATGATTGTATAGCTGAGGACATTGAGCCTGTTCAAAACAACAGAACAGCCATATCCTGAATGTATTATTATAACTGTTTGTTATATAATAGATAAGCCCATACATGTCATCTAAGGTAACGTTGAGATACGTAAACAGTTGATGTAATGTTTAAGCACATGTAACATATGCATAGTCCATGTATATATATTTTATATACGATATTTGATTATATGCGTACTACTTTTACAGTAGATAAATAAAAGAACAGCTATGTATCATATTCATGTCAATGACATGGAGACCCTGTGTATCATGTGTGACAATTGACATTGGTGGATTTTAAACTAGATATAAAAAATTCTCTATATTAATCAATATTTATCGATCATAATTAGTCAGGTTTAGTTCCATTTATCATACCAGGGGTATTTATTATTCTTAGGCTATGAAGTAGGAATTGTATCCTAAAGATCTTTTATGTTATACTTATTTGTTAATGAGTCTTTAAGAAATTTCTTTGGTAGTTTCCATGAAAAAAAATGCTACTGATCAGTTATTAAAACAGGTGTAAAACTGGTAATACATGACATGTGTTTTTCATTCTCCAATAAAATTTGAAGGGCAAAAGATGTTTGTCTAATATCAATCAGGAGTTATTGCCCTTTACATAATAAAAGTTAAAACAGAAAGTATATATTCATCATTTATGTACTACATCTACCCATTGGTATTGTTAGCTGACTGATAGACTACATGTACACGACTTGTGTCCTTGGTCCTTGAGACTTCCAGCCAGTACCTGACCTTGAGCTTATCAAAATCTGTAAACCAGCAAGATTTCTGTTTAAAGTACAGCTGAATGGGCCATGCATGTTTACGCAGTAGATCACCCCATTTCTCCCAGACTGTACACTTACTGCCTTGAGAGTGGCGGACCATTCTGTGGTTATTCACCCGGTGAACTTTGTACCAGTGTCCTCCACCTGATAGTCTACTTCTCCATTATTGGAGATCTTGTAATGGCAATTCATCACAACCTTAAAATTATATAGGGTTCAAAGTCTATGTGGTCTCGCAATGACTTTTTTTGAGAACTAGTAATCCGTGAGTAAAGTACTTATTATAGGTGAGTAAAGTACTTATTAAATGATATAATTTTGACTTACCCATGGTGTGCATCGTAGTACAATGTACCTTGAACTTCTGTTCATTATGGATGTGACTGTTTGGCTTAGCCTGGTTAGATTTTCAGTCCTTTATCATTGAGTCCTGGCCTTGACAGATATATGATCGAACCTTGTCAGTAGTCTGTGATTCAATGTACATATCTGTCAGGATTTTTTATTTATTATATAGTTCAACCTTCATCAGCATTTGGATTGTGTGTCTGTGACCATAAGTAGATTTTTTTTAGCTACTATCTTAGGCTTAAGGATAGAAAAAATTAGAATTGATCTTGAGCGAAAAAATATGTCGGACGCTCAGAAATCGCTAATACAGAGAGTTTCAGTGACTGGAATAATGATGGTGTAAGTGCATTGTCTCATACAGATGAGTCAGAATTTGTTGAGAAATATGGAGGACTGGTCACTAGCTGTGATATCAAAAATGTCAGCTCTATATACTATGCAATAATTTGCATAGAAATTCATATCAATGATTGTTAAATCATAGATGACATATTCTTTTAATTCTTCTTACTTAATGTGTAAAATGCATCAATTCTGTGTAGTTGGCATGATCAATGATGTATTAATTACTGGTATATTAGATTTGAGGAATTTTGATAACATATGATATTGAGAGATAGACAAAGAGAAAGGTTGATACATTCTTGATTTTATGAGCTTCAGCTATCCTCCAGAAACTGAAAGATTGAGGAATTTTGATAACATGATATTGCACAAAGATAGATGTTTCATTTTTGATTTTATGCACTCTATCTTTCAGAAAGATTTAGGAATTTTAGTAACATATTTTGATAACATGATAATGTAACCAAGAGAAATGTTGATTCATTCTTGATTTTATATTATATGCTCTATTCTTCAGGAAGATTGATCCGTATTTCTTTGTCATTTAAAAATTCAATTGTTTCAATTGTTTTGTTAAATTGAAATGGAATTCAGTTAGAGATCCATCTTGAATTTATGATTGGTCTCATCTTGTGAACCTACATAGAATACCATGCTTCAATTACCAACTTGTATAATAAGCTTTGAAACTATTTTGATCTGCAGTTTGTAGATCTTTCATAAGCTTCATTTAACATATTTGTGCAGCATGTAAAAGGAGCAGAGTTTTGCTTGATTCTGAATTTCAAATCTTTTGTTTTTTAATATTATCCATAATGCAGCCCAAAGCAGCAGATGGCATACAGGTTATTGATTATGCAAGGGAAGATTCCATCTCTTTTTGCTTTGTTTTCTAGCCATTCAAAGCTTTATTAGCTTTATCAGAAGAAATGAGACCCGGTCACTCTATGATATATTAATGAAGAGAATAAAAGGAAGAACAATTCTTAGAAGTCATGATGCAGATGTTGTATTATAGTTCATTGATAAGTCCTGTCAGAGAGAGAGAAATGATGTTGATGATTTCCTTGCACATGCAATATGCTCTCAATGTATTTTTAGATAACCAGTAGAAGAATCTATTTAGGGTTTCAGGGTTTTTTTTAAAGGGAGTTTGCATGGGTATTTCCTTGTACAAGTGTAATAAGATAATTGTAGTTGTTTATAAGTGTATTCATGTTTTAAGTTTGTGAATTTATTTTTACTTCTTATTCATATGTATATACCAAAATATGTGTGTTACAGTGGGTTAGGATATCTGTAATGCCATTTCAAGTAATGAAGTATTGGAGTTAAAATTTTTGTTGCATTCAGGCGTGTTAAATTCTTATATGTTCTGTGTAGTCAAATTTTCTCCAAGATCCCAAAAATTGTTTGATGTAACCAGAACCAAAAAAAAATTTATTCAATATTAAAATGTTTTAGAGAGAAGATACGAAACATGGACTACTTGAAGTTTCTAGGAGCAGGTGCTGTGACCTTGGCCGCAGTAACCACGACAACATTCTACTATCTGACCAGTCGACCTCAGCCAATTCAACTGGCTGTTGATCTGAACGACCAAACAGAGGAAGTAGATGTAAGTATATTGAATTATATATTTATTTATATTTTTACAACAGGTAGGAATATGTCATTAAATTTCATCTTCTTTTTGAAGAAAGGAAGTAAAGTTGTTTTCACATGTGTTCAACCAATTACATGCAATAAGTTCAACAAACTAGTAGTTCATTTTACATTATAATGAGAACATTTTTAATGGCTCATGAAACCTGAACTAATGAAGTTTTAGTACATAATTTGTTACTGCAGTTTTAAAAGTGTGGTTGGGAATGAGTGGGTTTCTTAGACATGTTAGAGATCAATTGGGATAATACAGCTTTAATAAGGGTTGACAAACTGAATCCTAGAACTTGCAATACAAGAATTTGTGTTATGTCATAATCTTAACAATGCAGATTATGAATGTATTTTCTCATATACAAAAGTGAAAACTCTGGATTTACTGCAAGAGTACTACCAGCTAAATTATATGGCAGATATAAAAGATTTCGGATGGTCATGGTACTTTGGATTTGGTCCAGTCAGAAATATTTCTGTACGGAAATGAACTACAGTTCTGAAATGAAAGTAGACAATATAATTTGGCTGGTTTTTGCTTATTTTTTTAGAAAAATGTGGCTACCATTATATCAAGATCACAAAATCATAGACCCAAAATTTCCATACTGAGTATAAACATATAGTACACATGCTATTGCAATGATAGCAATTACAGGGTTGTGTCCAAAAATTGAAATAGCTAGGGAGCATTAAAATAAAGAAGGACATCAGGGGGTTCCTCCCCTAACAGGGAGTTGAGGGGTGATACCAGAAAACCAGGGTGATTATTTCATTATAGGTGAGGGAAATTACCCAGCCCCTGGGTCTTAGGGGAAACCCTGTATTTCTATGCCTAACCTCTACTCTCTGGGATCAAGCTAAAATACAATATGTGGTACATTTATAGTTCTGCTCAGTACTGTATGGGAAAGAACAAGTGCCTTATACTAGTATTGATTTTGAACTTCAGTCTTTAATTTATGAAGTTTTATTATCCTGTGCGTTAGTATGATTTTAATTATAGATGCTTTTATGACATTCAGTATTTACATGTGCATTGAAAACTAGAAAGAATAAACAGCTATAGATGTTTATGTCATTTTGCACATCTAATAATTACCTTGAGAGAAATGTCAGTCAAAGGAAAGTGAAACTTCTTAAGTCTGAAGTTGTTTTTAGTTTCAGAGGAAGAAAAAACTTAAATTAGACATTTCTGGGAGTGTAGTGAATTTACCACCACTAATAATTATTACACAGGAACTAATTTTGTATTTTACAATATATATATAGGAAGCCAATCCTGCTTATTTAAAAGTATACATACTTGTGATAGGCTGTATATACATATAGCTTCGTGAGGGAGGGCATAAATGACTTATGTGCATGCATGTCTACATGAAGTGCTTGCTCCAATTAGATATGATGTAAACAGCGCCTGATGATATCGCCTGATCCCGAATCACACCATTACTATACCTTCTCTATACTTTTATATTGATTCAGTGTTTTATATATAGAGCACACATCAAGGCTTAATTACAGAAACCTAATTTTATCTCCCTGCCAAATGGTCCAGAACTGGATCTGTTTTTGTATTGATTTTGTTTTCTCTCATTGATCAAGTACCAATAGCAATATTGTGTGTTAATAAAGTGATAAAATGCCTGGATAGACACAGAAGAGATGTTTCAGTAAAGGATGCTGACTTCTGGCTTAGAGAAATCTTCATTTATAATTGATTTTATTGACTAATGTTATTGAGTAACAGCCAATGGAAGGAAATGGATTCCGAATATGACGTAGGTGTGTTTTTGTTTACCAACATTCAAACTCACACTTACTTGTGATTTAATGCTCAAGGATGTGAATGAAATTGAACTTACGACAGTACCGGTAAATCTATTATGTCATAATGAGTGATTACACGTTTTAGTAAAGTCCTCAAGCATTGACCAAGATTTAGGTCATTCATGCTTTATAAGTAGATCATGGGAGATAAGTGAAGCGTGACATTCTTTTACTACAGGTAGTATATGTTTCATGCCCAGCACAGGTATCATGTGCTGAACTGTGATTGGAAAACACAAAGTTGTTTAAAATACCCCTTATCAAGTAAAGGCCAGTGTAGTGAATAGAGAAAACTTGAAATCCCACGTGGAGTGTTGTGTTTATCTTTTCATTGATTGGGACATTTTGTGAAAAACATGGGGAATAGTCAGTCCTCTAGTCTTGCTTTGGACCCAAACAATCAGAGTGAAATTGTTGATGTAAGTTTCATGTTTTTATTTTAAATTAAATTAAGAATTTCAATTTTAAGTTTTCTTTCTTTTTTGACCTGTGTTGCATTGTACATTGTGCATTCATGGTCTTGCTCTGAAGTGTCCCAGAACATGTGCTGTACGTGTTTAATTGTTTGTGATCTAAATACTTAGTCATGTACATCCTGGTAGACAAAATTAGGTTAGATTGCAGATCAATTTATCAATCATTTCTTTTTTGATTCTATTTAAAGGAGTGTTAGTTCAAATGTTATTTTGATTTACTCAACCTTGAAACTTTGTCAAATTAAATTCTGTGACCATTTGTGGAAGAGTTTTTTAAAGTTCCCGGGGGGATTAGACATTCTATTCCCGGCATTTTAAATTGAAGTCTGTTGTTCATATTTTAATTTAAAAAGAAACACTTTTTAAAGGATATTGAAGGGCGTTATATCTTGCAAGTTACATATACATGATAAAATTCACCTGTGTTTTAAATATACTCTGTTTTCTAAATGTAGAACTGTATTTACATGTATATCAGTAATTATTCCTATAAGTTGAACTTAAATGCACAAGCACATAAGATTATTCCACATTGAATCCATGCATATAAATTAAGTATTTATTTGGTTCATGATGTATTTCACTTGACGACTAATTCATCCAAAAAAAAAAAAGATGTGAATTCCTTGAAAGTTGCATGTAAATTTTATTGATACATTTAAAGGTATTATAGTACTTGTTTGGGAGCAGAAAAGGGGGCATTCTTTCCCTATAACTCAATACTCTTGTAGATTTATCCTACTAAAAATTAACCCCCCTAAAAAGAATTGGCATTTCTGAACATATTTTTTATACATTTCTTCACACCAGGGGTAATACTACCAGAGATGTTTCTATTCTGGGTTTTCATGTAGCATATGCCAAAGCCAAATATTTATGATAGATAATAACAATCAAGAGTTTATTCAAACGTGCATCATAAATCCATCAAATGCGTAATATCTACTTAAATGTTGGGAGGATGCATGTGTATCTTGTGGGTGCCAATATTATAGATACAGAATTTTTTTTTTACACATATGAACTTTTTTACAGCCAGTTTTAAAAAGAGGTCATGCATATATATGTGTGTAATATTATCATAATTTGATAAAAAAAAATTTTTTTTACTATTAAACAGTTAGATTTGCCCACTGATGCACTTATGATAATGTATTTTTAAGTGCTTGATAATAAAAGAAATATTAGTACACCACTTATGTGTAAAAAAAAAAAAAAAAAAAAAAAAAAAAAAAAAAAAAAAAGAAAACCCAAAACTTTCATTGTAAAAAAAACCACTTTATTCTGTTGAGTAGAAGTGTATTTTCCATGACGAAATGCTCTTTTGATTGTACACATCGCATTCAATGACTAAGTATTAGTGCCAAGGTACTGATCCATGTAGCTGTCAAAATATGAAAATATGACATATTAAGAATAATTACATTTTGTTAATATAATTATGACAAAGATTATTATTTGCATTCCAGAAAAATGAACGATCCCGGATGTCAAGGCTCTGTAAAAATGGAAGATACATTTGTGAATTTGAGGATAAAGAAATTCAGACTTTGCACGATGCTTTCAAACGTGGAGCTAGAGTATCAAGTAAGTTCTGCATTGAGGATTTCCTGCATTGTCACTCTATTTCATTTGTATGGATAGAAGTACATCTGTTGCACTGACATATGAGAAGGAAAAGAAAATAAATAAATAGAAAAATATCATGGTACAAGTCATGATTGAGATCCTGGAAGTTTTAAATTTTTGGTCGTTCTTGAATGGGGGAAATGTCAAACCCCCCCAAACCCAACCCCACCTCACCCCCGCCAGCCCACTCCTAACCCCGATCTCCCCCTTCAATTTGTTAACTGTTATTGATCAGTGAAAGAAATAAAATAACCACATTGTTACTTATAATAAAGTGTCATCCCATTTATCACAGCTTTTAGATATGTATCGTCAGTGATGTTTACATACATTATGAGGCACCATAAATAATTGAGACTTATTTGTCAATCAGAAAAAACAGTGCCTTAAGCTTTAAGGGGCTTGGGAAAGATTGAATCATCCTTGTTAGCGTAAACATTTACATATTATTTATTTATAAAGTAGACCTATTACTAGTGATACTTCTTAATTCTTGCTTAGCTGTAAGGTATTAATAATTACAAGCGGTCTGTTTTTTTTTCTGTCATGGTCCAAAGTCTTCTGACTTTAAAGCTTGGGGTTTATTCATAAAGTACAAAGTCCACATATGATTCAATTAATTAATAACATGTTTGTCTTTTGTCTAGAGGGCTATTTTTTTTTTTTGACACAGTGTATAGAACGAAGATGACGAGATGATTTAGCAGTAATTTTAAAATGTACAGAAAATTTACAGAAGTTGGTTGCAAAAATTTTATTAACTACACAATCAAATTATTAAAAAAAACAACAAAATTTTATGACCCCCCCCCCCCCCCCCCCAACTACCATATAACTTTCATTGCATTACAAAATATTCAACACAACATCATGCCTCCTCTCTTGAGCAATAAACTTGCAATATAGATTTATTAGTCACCTATAAATGTATTATATAGGTTTATTTCGATAACATTTACATAAGAGGTATTAAATCATGTTCAACTGGAGTATGAAATGAGAATTGCAAAAGATTTCGGTTTTGATTACCCAATTGAAATTGCTTTAATTTATGTTTTTTCAAAGGAGGCACACTTAAATGTTTTACAAATGCATTTAGGAAGCTTGTAAATAAAAGTGTGACTGAATACTGAAGACTTGATTTAAAAAAAAAAAAAAAAAATTCTCCTTTCGCCCCATTCACAGGTGGTGAATTTAAAATCGGTCAAATTCAAAGGACAGTACATTTCGCAGAACTGTGACTTGGCAAAATTTCAAAGCTGGGGCAAAATTGCTTGCATATGTGATATGGGAAAAATAAATTAGATTGCAAATAGCCCTGTATCCAGTACATAATATGTACCCAGTACATGTATATTAAATACAAGTAATTTGATCATTGCAGATAATGGAAAGGCATATGGGTGGAAGCCCAGCCCCACAGAACCTTACACATGGATCTCCTATAATGATGTAAGTTCAGCACTTAGCAATTATATGTGTATTTAAAATTTGCTTTTACCTCTGCTATAACTTCATGCAATAAATACAATGTGTGAATATTGTAGTTCACTATTCACAAATACTTTTGAAGCATTTAAGCATTTCCTAGGTTTTCAGAATTGCACTCAATTGTGTTGCAGTGTGTTAGCTCATAAATTAGTATAGTAGATGTTTTGTTTATCTTTAACTTTTTTTTTACTTCCTTCAGGAAAGATTGCTTTCTAGATGATGCTAAAATTTAAAAATTTCCTTCTTCTCAAGTGATGTTTAGAAGTATTTCTCAGAATGTAGATGATGTGATAGTAAAACCCGGTCTAGTAGAAAATGACACATGCTTGATAAGTGTTATGATTTAAGTATGGTAAAGAGGTACACCAAATAAGGCGAAAAATGTCATTGATTTATATATAATTTAATATGACATATTTTTCCCCGTAGGTCCTTGTTCGAGCAGCCAATGTTGGTGCTGGCTTTATAGCACAAGGACTAAAACCAGAAAACACAACGAATATTGGCATTTATTCCCAAAACAGAGTTGAGGTATCTATTGTGAAGATCTCTCTAAAATTCATTTTTCTCATTGCTACTAGTATCAGATATATCTATTGTATCCCATAAACTATATTCAAATATAACAAGTTTCTGAAAATGATAAGCACTGAATATTGTCTAACCTTATTAAGTCTTTGAATTCAGAAAATATATAAATGGTGCAATCATGTACCCAATCAAGATACAAAATCTTGTTCTATATGCAGTGGCATTCTAGTTTAATGCAAACTGAACTTTTATTTCAGTATGGGATCACAGAGCAAGGATGCTATATGTACTCCATGGTCCTTGTACCTTTGTATGACACCCTGGGCCATGAAGCTTGTACACATATTATCAACCAAGGTAAAAGGCATTAGAAATGTAGATGAAGGTTATCTCAGTCCATTGATAATTGGCAAGAAAAATAGAGATGAAGCCAAGGAAACAAAACGCTGCCCTTATGATTGCATTTGTTGCAGTTGATAGAATAATTATGTGAATTTAATAGGATTGAAATTGCTTTCTTATAGATAGAATATGTGCTATATTATAATTTGAATGCTGTTGCCAGAAAATTTTAGAACAAAAAAAATTCAATTTTGTTATAAATAAACTGGAGTTCCCTCTTGAGCACAGTGAAGGATAACCAAGCCACACCCACATTATCATTATTTAAGGTAGATCGCGGGTTTACTGTCTGCCTGAAAACATAGGCTAAAAATTTGTCAGCTATTTCCTCTCGTTTTGAATTTTTCTTTCTGAAATTTTTTTGAGATTCGTCTGCGTGGTTAGGTTGTAATCGTAATTCAAATGAGCTAATGTTGGTGAGAACAGATGGCGCTTTTTCAATGAAATATATAGTAAAAAGTCCCTTTTCTGCAGGTATACGCATTTCAAAACCATAATCATAAGATTAAAACGAAGCAGACGAATTTTATATTACTTGATACAATGAATGTGAAGTAAATTTAGAATCGATTTATTTGAAAAAAAATAGTATGTGTTCTCGCTCAATTTCTTGCAAAAAAACTTTAAAGTTTTACAATTTTTCACCAGAGGTATTATATTTTCATCACGACGTTATATTACGTTGGTGCGACGTCATTATTTTCGTATGCCTGCATGACTCGGAAAACATTGAATTAATAATCAACAATTCACTCAAAATAAAGCATGCAATCCGTGAATTCAATTTCCCGATATAATCATTGCCATTGTTTACCAACAGCGTGGTACTATTTCAAAGTCATGTGTTTTCTTTTTTCTCGCAATAAACGTACAAGGCTTGGGGTGCAGAAAAATTATAACAAATGTATAAACATGGGTGTAAGGAAAAAAAAAAACATCTTACCGGATTTGAGAACATTTTCAAACATATATAATTTTTGCAACATTTTTATCTGTTAATAAAATTTACCCGATTTTAAATCTGAAATATTGCAGTTGAATTAAAATAGCTTTATGACCTACATTGTATACATTTATACTTCAAAGAATGAATTGATTTTGTCTATATCCCTGAATTAACAGGCTTCAATTTTCCCTTCAAAATGTCGTAAAGGCCATTTCTTATCATTTCTTTACCGATATATAGATTACTATAGGGATACAGTATACTATAGAAAACAGGTATTGAAACAGGTACAGAAAAGATTACTACTATATGCTATTGTCGCCTCAAATAAAACGCCTGACACCGCCTCCTTTTTTATGCTTGTCAAGGAATTTTTTGTTGTTGATAGTACCCCCAACTGAAAATATATACGAGTAGCTGTGCCCCGAACTGAAATTGCTTTCCACGGACCTGCAACTCTTGCCTTGACACCCCCCCC
>PRKT01000509.1:26697-37987 GCA_003671525.1 Saccostrea glomerata | reverse complement strand
TCCCCCCCCCCCCCCGAAAAAAAATCATCAGTAAGAGAAATTCATGTACAAATGATAGTTCATTAAGCATACTGACGTACCATATACTGTCCATTTCTTTCTTGAAATCTTTTACCTGTATTTGGCTCAGACAATACTGTTTCGCATAAAAATATTACCAATCTAGGCGTACATCATCACGAAGAAAATGGATACCTTGATTATGAGTTAGAGATGGTTGTATAACAAATAAAAATAAAAGTAGATTAGTATGGAGACTAAATTAAACAAACAAAACAAAATTTAAAAAATGTGAACAAAAAAAATAATTAACTGCAGGGCAGGCACCAGACACACCGGCGCGCGGTGGATCTGTTTTTGTATTGTATTAACAATTAGCCAATGGTATTTTAGAAAGGTGTGTACACACAACGGATATCAGTGGTAAAAACTACTTATAATAGAAATTAAAGACAACCTTGATCTACGCATCATTTATTCTCAGTTAAATACAGCAAAATCTTTAAATACACCAAACAACCTTTAATATATATTTCATTTTTAGCACTGCTGAAGATATTTTTTGCTTGCTAATTTGAACGCGGTAAGCTTTTTACGTCAAATCCTATTGTGACGTCAGCAAACCCGCGATCTACCTTAATCATAAACAAAGCATTAAGTCTTGTCTTTAGATATTATATTTACCCAAACATTTTATTTCTTTTAAAATATTTATTACATGTTTAAAACTGTTGTTTTCCCAGCTGAGATAAGTTTGGTGATCTGTGATAAGATCGTGAAGGTGAAGGCCTTACTAGACAGGATCAAGGAGACGCCCAATCTGAGGAAGGTGGTGCTGGTAGAGGAGCCGTCTGCGGAAATCAGAGAGAGCGCCGCCAGTCACAAGATTGACCTCATCTCCTTCTCCGAGCTAGAGGTGGGGAATTGAAAAGTTACCGTATAGAAACATCTGGGGCCCGTTTAACAAAAGAACTTACGACTAAGACCCAAATTTAATTCTACTTATACTGTACACTAGCAGTTTTAAACAATATAATTGATTATGCACAATTTTACAATTAATGAAAGTGTTTGGTCCTAGTTATTAGTTCTTTTGTAAAACGGGCTCCTGAACTTTTACATTAGGACTTGCTTTAAAAATTTGATCCAAGTTAATTTTTATGTGTGAATTTTTTTTTCCCTCTTTAAATTTTTTTTATATATAGCTTTTTAAACTAGTTATCATCTTTGAATTGTTGAGGCATAAGTTTTTAAATCCATGTAATTTTTTGATTGCAAAGTCAAAGTTGCAGCTATAAACAAAAATTGATATTAAAAGAAAAAAGCTCGTTTTATGATATTTTGAAGAGAGTTATTTGATGGTTATTGAATGGAAGTGGTAAATAATTGAGCATTAACTTATTATTTGATGATTTAAAATTCTTTTATGATTATGTAATTTCAGGCTCTAGGTGAACAGAAACCCCAGGAGCCAAAGGTAAGTTTAAATTAAAGAAAAATTCAGCAAAATTTAGATCTGGTAGACTGTAATAATTTGAAAGTCAGATGTGTGCAATTTTGATTTATACTGCCTGTAAATCCAAACAAAGACTGATTTCTGTGAAAGTTAAAATAAGAATGTTTATCTTGATTGTCATATATTTTCAGCCATAACTGGTTTACGTAAATGTGAAGTTATGTGAATTTTTAAGGAAAGGAGAAATTTTTCCTATTGTGTTGTTTTGATACATAACTGTGTTTTTTTTATGTGGTAATAATGAATTCTGTATTTATTTTTTTAGCCCTGTAAGCCTGATGATTTGTGTGTTTTATGTTACACCAGTGGTACAACAGGTAATCCTCTTTATATTATATGCTACAGTAAGCAGGAAATAAATCTGCATGGGGACACATGACAGAACCCTATTTATTCATTTTATTGCAGTAGATATTTGTTCAGTGTTCTTTATATAGTTGTTGAATAGTGAATTGTAAATAAACTTGGAATGAAGGATTACAGAAGTACATAATATATTAATCGCTGGCATATGGTTATATATTTGATAAAGTGTTTTCCCTATTTTTGACATTTTATTTTGTCGTACCCTGTCCCTTGTGTGACAATAAGTGAAACTGTAGGGTGAAGGATTTATTTCCTGAAAAATGAAATTAAAAATGATAGGATTGATTTACTGGTATTAAATTATCCTAGTAAATATTAATACATAACTTATTTATAAGTATTTCAAATATAATGATTTTTAGTCCCTTGCTTCATTGAATGACAATGTTTGTTTGTATTTTGTTCAACATCCCTCTCGAGAACTTTTCACTCATATAGAAATGCAATCTAATTAAAATTAGATGTTAATTCCGATCGCATACTCGCTACACTAACAACTAACAACATCCCATAAAGGGTAACGTCAGAGGTCAAATTTGGGACAACTTTAGACTTATTCGTTTCAACAATTATATGATGATTTTGCTGGTGACCATTTGATTGGTCTATAGAATATGACCTCTGAGTTGACCCTCTAAGGGATGTTGTTAGATGTTTGTGTAGGGAGTATGCGAGCAGAATTAACATCTAATTTTAATTAGATTGATAGAGATCCCACCACTTGCTGGTTGAGAGCTGCAAATTTTGTCCTATACTCGGCATTTAGGGTTATTAGTCTAAATCCATCTTGCTTTACAGAGGAGCATTTCTATATTTCATGAACAAATAATAAAAAAAAAATCTAATTGGTAAAAATACATGTAATAACTCTCATAATGATTTCTTTTAAAAAATGATACTTGTAGGTTTACCTAAAGGTGCCATGCTTACACACAGAGGAACTATGGCAACAGTAGTGGCTGCAGCAGCAATATTGGTTAGTTTTGTCATTTGTGCTTATGGAACTTTAGATCCACCATTCATCATATTTTTAGATCGCCCCTTTTTTTCATAATCTTAAATTCATTCTCATCTGAGATAAGATCTGCATTTCTTCAAGATTGAAAGGGTATTTTAAATTGTTTAGTTCTTGTAAAGTTAATTTATAAATCCATAATTGTACCCTTCCATTTATTTTATTTTGCAGAAACCTGGTGGAATAGACATTTCTCCTGAAGATACTCTTATCTCTTATCTCCCCCTAGCTCATTCATATGAAAGGTTATTAGAGGTATGTATGCATATTAAAGTTTTTAAAAAAAATACCTAAATGTAAATACATATTGAAAATGATTATCCATACAAAGTTATGGGAAATTAATTATTAATGCTGCATACAAATATTAATTGAATGGAAGTGATTTAACATCAAACATACAAATATTTTTATTCTTCCTTTGGGATTTGAAATAAATCATTTTTATTTCCCCCTGTCATAGTGTTACTGTGTATTAAGTGGAGCCAGGATAGGGTTCTTCCAAGGTGATGTTAAACTATTGATGGATGACATCAAGGAGCTACAGCCCACACTCTTCCCATCTGTACCAAGGCTACTCAACAGAGTCTATGACAAAGTAAGGCCTGCATCTCAATAAAAAAATAATTGGTTGCCCTTTCCTGACCAACTAGCTAAAAATGGCCCAACTCGAAGCTTTTTTTTTTACCTCCAGGAAGCAATTAATTTTTTTATGTATTCTGGAAAATATATTTTATTGATTCAGCATTGAAGTGGAAATTTTCTGAGAAAAATAAAATTTTCTCACCTAGTATCTAGGTATCTGACCGAAAATTTTTATCCGGAGTCAGGAGAGGGCAAACAAACATTATTTTAAAGCTTGCCTTGGCATTCATATGTTTTTGATGGGAAACATGGAATTACAGTTGAATTTCATTATCTCAAACACCTATATTTCAAATAACTTAGATATGTCAAAGTGATTTGGTCCTCCCAACCTCTTATTCTTTAAGTATTTTACCCTAACTATCTTGAATCTTTGAAGTTTTTTCTTGGTCCCATTGTGTTCAAATAAAGAGGTTTGACTGTATATTCTGATAATTTTGTTGTTCTATTAATCAGTTTATTTATTTCTGAAATTGTTATGTAAACAGGAAATGAGCTATTGTTTTTAACAATGAAGACAATTTAGAGTATATTGTTGTCAGACATTTATTTCAATTTTTCATTTTTGTAGGTCATGACCCAGTTAAATGAGGGCTCGTCTATAAAAAGAAAGTTGTTTAACATGGCCATTGCCAGCAAAGAAAATGAACTTAAAAAGTAAGAATACGTTTTTTTTATTTGAAATGTAAATCATTCATCTTACACCGTCTTATAATTTATGAAATTCCACATTGAAGTCAAGTGGCTATTTAAATTGTAAAATGGTTATTTCAATGGTATTTCATGCAAATGAATTTGACCAGTTGCTATTGTTTGACTAGCATGTAATCTTGCTTATACGTGTCAGTTACTTTTAAAATAAGTATATAAAGAAAAATTATGAACTGATACACATGAGATGTATTATTTAAAATTTTCCACAGGAGTATTATTAGGAATGATAGTTTATGGGACAAAGTGGTATTTAAGAAGATTCAGGCAGGTTTGGGTGGCAAGGTTAAGCTGATTACAACAGGATCTGCCCCCCTGTCCCCCAAAGTCCTTCACTTCCTGAGATGTGTCGTTGGATGTCCTGTAAGTAAAAAAAATAAACCAATTGGTTGTAAATGTTGTACACATTCTTATGATGTGTGGCATCTGCATATTATTAGCTCACCTGAGCCGAAGGTTCAAGTGAGCTTTTCTGATCAAAAATTGTTTGTCATCTGTCAATTGTTGTTGTTGTCATTGTAAAGTTTTCACATTTTCATCTTCTCCTCAAGAAACACTGTACCAATTTCAACCAAACTTGCTACAAAGTATCCTTGGGTAATGGGGATTTAAGTTTGTTCAAATGAAGGGCCACGCCCTCTTTCAAGCTGAGATAATCATGAATTTGTTAAAAATTTAATGGCATTTAAAAAAATCTTCTTTTCAAGAACCACTGGGCCAGGAAAAATGAAACTCGTGTGGAATCAACCTCAGGTAGTATAGATTCAAGTTTGTTCAAATCATGACCCCCAGGGGTAAGTTGGGGCCAAAATGGCTGATCAAAGATTTATGTAGAAATATATGGGAAAAATCTTCTTCTCAAGAACCACTGGGCCAGGAAAGATGAAACTCATGTGGAATCATCCTCAGGTAGTGTATATTCAAGTTTGTTCAAATCATGACTCATGGGGGTAGGTTGGGGCCAAAATGGCCGATCAAAGTTTTACATAGGAGAATATAGAAAAAAATCTTTAAAAATCTTCTTCTCAGGAACCATTGGATCAGGAAAGATGAAACTCTTGTGAAATTATCCTCAGGTAGTGTAGATTCAAGTTTGTTCAAATGACCCCCAGGGGTAGGGTGGGGCAAAAATGGCCGACAAAATTTTTACATAGGTATATATATGGAAACCTGTTGAAATCTTCTTTTCAAAGCCATGATTAGTACTGGGCCTCTTGTTTTATGTAATTATTTTTTTTATCACATAAAAGAATATATATAGGCCCCTGGGCCTCTTGTTTATGTAATTATTTTTTTTATCACATTGGATTGGGGGACTTTGATTTTGTAGATGAAGAGGTATAGAGTTGCTTAATGTATGTAATTTTTAACATTTTGTGGTGGGCATGGATTAATGGGTTCATGGATTCATGGGTTCTCTTCATACCATGAAAATGATTGATATACCCTATGAAGATAATTGACTTTGCTTATATTGATGGCAGGTTGTGGAAGGATATGGCCAGACAGAATCCCATGCTATCTGTTCAGTGACACTGGTAGGAGATCCTGACACAGGTATAGTGAAATGACAACACAGGTAGAAAAAGAAAGAAATGACAAAATTTTATGTAAAAGTGACAGAATAAGCCCTGTTCCTGGATTTCTGCGTGACTCCAGAAAAACAATTTGACAGATTAATTTTTTGTGACAAAAGAAGTACTCTGACAGAATAAGCCCCATTCTGTTGCTGCAGATTGCAGTACCTGCATGACTATACTATGACTAAGTTCTGTAACAGTCCCAGCTCCACCAGTAGGTGTCACAGCTGATTGAGGGACATTGATTCAGAATAGAAGAGATCACCTCTGGGTACTCTCTACCCTTGGTCTGGGGACTTTCCCAGAAGCCTGATTGAAACACAAGGTTTCTGTATGTAGCTCCTAAGGCAGGTCTGGACAGAGTACAGTAATACATAGTAGGAAGGTTGCTTTTATACCTTCATTTTATATATTCAGCAAAAAATTAGTTTTTAACATCTTGAGTGGTTTTCACCAATAAGTTTGAAACTTCATGTCCTTAAGATGGCTGTTTTTAAACTTTCTATGTAAGTATCTTCATTGTTGTAAAAAGAATTTATCATTTTGCTCAAAGTTTATCTCAAACTTGTCTTTGTGAATGTATAGAAAATGTGAAGAAAAGGGAAATAACTTGTATACTCGATAGCATCTTGAATATGGAGAAATCTGAGTTAAGTTAAAGTTTGCCTTAGAATAAATGACAAAAGTTATTATATGCCTTTTCCTTAAAACAAATTTCAAATAATTTCTTCATAAACAAATCTAGAAAACTGAAAAGTGAACAGAACAAATACCGGTAATATGTACTAGCTGTTCATTAAAAGTTTTATTAGTTAATATTTTAAAGTCAAGAGAGACCTAAAAAATATAATACCTCAGTATTTCTCAAAGTTAAATGGTACTGAATAATAAAGATGAAATTAAACAAATTTATCATGATCAGTCATTTAATAGTACATGTACATGTATTGCAGTATAAATTATCTAATTTGGAAACTTGCATTTAAAAATGTAATTTAATAGACATTCAAACTTGTCAGTATGGGATTTTCAGTGAAACAAATTTCTAGTAAAATTTAAGGTTACTAATTAAATTTTATTTGTCTGCAGGAAATGTAGGTCCTCCACTTCCGTGCTGTCAGATTAAACTGGCTGATGTAGAGGACATGAATTATTATGCAAAAGATGACAAAGGGGAGGTAAGTCAAAGATCCAATATCATCAGAAAACCAATTATATCTCAAAAATTTTATTCAAATAAAATTAATAAACTAAAAGGATCACCTTAGATGATTTTAAGCAATTTTAGATAGTAGAAAAGTTGTTTGGTGTTTATCTAGCATACATTAAATGGTGTATTAAATGTATCTGTCCTATAGGTCTGCATAAAAGGACCCAATGTATTCCGTGGTTACTACAGGGACCAAGCCAAAACTGATGAAGCTCTAGATAAAGATGGCTGGCTCCACACAGGGGACATTGGACAGTGGCTAGAAGTAAGGTCCTTCTGAGTAAACAATTAAAAATTATTTGTAAAATATGTTACAAAGAAATTAAACATTACACGTCACTTAATCTCAGTCTCGGACAGTTGAACTCATTTTTTTCTTTCTTTTTCAGAATGGAACCTTGAAAATTATTGATAGGAAGAAGAATATTTTCAAATTAGCACAGGTATATTTTGGAGAACAAAATGTAAAATAGGTTTTATGAACAAATAGACATTGAATAGTCATATCTATTTTCTCAATGCATTGTTATTTGGTGTTTAAATTAATTGTTAATTTGTGTCACCAAGTATACTTAGTTAATAGTTCTAGTATAACATAATTTTTTTGTATGTTTTAGGGTGAATACATTGCCCCAGAGAAGATAGAAAATGTCTATGTAAGAAGCCAACTGGTGGCACAAGTCTTTGTTCACGGAGAGAGTTTAAAGGTAAGATTTGACTTCTTTATTGATACAATGTATCTTATTTGAACAGACATAAATAAAATAAAAATCATTTGTCTTTTCTATAGTGATACATTTCTTGTTCAAAAGATATAGATAAAATAAATTTAAGCTTGTTCTTTTCAATATTATATTTCTTATTCAGACATAGGTAAGATTTTTTGTTTAAAAAAAAAAATGATTATCACATTTTTTACTCTCAACCTCTTCTGCTTTTAGTCAAGTTTAGTCGGTGTAGTCGTACCAGATCCAGATGTGTTACCAAACTGGGCCAAAACCAAACTAAATCTGACACAGTCCATGGAGGAGTTGTGTTCTAATGCTGTAAGTAAAATCCTGAAGAGAAAAGACAAATTTTCAGTTTTTAACACAGTGTTTTATATTGATATTAAAAGCATTTACTTAATCGATCCACCAAGAAGTATGCATTGCACTCTTATTTTCGAAGTGTTAAAAGACCCACATACTGTATATTTCCCTTTAAAATTTCTTACTCTATATTTTCCATCGATAATTATAGGATGTGAAGAAAGAGATTTTGGCCGACATGACCAAGTATGGAAAAGCAGGAGGACTCCATTCATTTGAACAAGTGAGTTTATTAAGCTTAAATAATTAGCTACATGGTCAAAACAGTTATTTAGTAAATAATCTTAAGCATAACTTTAGAAAAGTGAAGGCTTCTTTTAAGTCATTCACTGTAGCAGAGAAAAATTAACAAATATGGCTGATCTACACTTGCACTGAACTGAAGAATGACATAATTTCTCTTTAATATCCTTCATTTTGTCGTATCCATGATTGAGATTTTTCCAGATTTTACCCCAACACATCCTTTTCATACATATTCTTTAATAATTTGCAAGCAATAATTTTATTCATTTACTTTTTTTATGATTCGAAGTATGTATTTCACCTGCATATCCTCAGCTTAAAGCATTGAATCTTATATTTTCAGGTCAAGGATATCTTCCTCTATCCAGAATTGTTTTCTGTGGAAAATGGACTTCTGACACCAACATTTAAGGCAAAAAGACATGAACTGAAAGTCATGTTTAAGCCACAAATTGATGAAATGTACAAAAATCTAGCATAAAATATGTGTATTTAGAAACCGGTTATAGATTTTAAAAAATGAAGATTTTGCTCTGAATTATACATATTATTTTTTGATTGCGAAGCACCAGAAGCAAATAGTTTCCAAGGGTCAGAATCTCTTAAATTAAGGTAGTAATATTGATTTTCTGTTAAATAAATGCATGCATTGTACCTAATTCAAGGAAAGAAAAAATATGAAACTTTTTCTTGAACAGAATTTTTTTTTCCTCCTATATGTACATGTATATTCTGAAATTAAGAGGTAAACAATTTAGAAACATGCAGATAATGAGTTGAAATAATTCTTTTTTATGTACATGTATGTGATAAAGGTTGTGCAGATTTCTGCTTTTATCATTTACAACCTACTGCTTTAAGAGAATCTTGTATCATAACTTATACTAGTCCAGAAATGAGATTTTTGAAGAACTTTAACAGTTGAAATGCTTTGAATTCAAGTTTTCAAAACAAGCATGTAAGTGCTTAAAAATAAAATTGCAAAACTCTCCACTTGTTTTTTTTCTCAGATTTACATTTGATGCTATTTTTGAAACAAGTCAATAGTTTTACTAAGGTTAAGGGTGGGAAAGACATGAAATTTTGCCTGCAGATGTTTTATTATCATGCAGGCATTCTGATTTGAAATTCATTGTCCTTTTAATTGTACTTCCATTATAGCTTAAATAGGGGAAATTTTTTTTTTTTTTTTTACTAGGACCAAATTATTGATTGACACTTTAGAGATTTCTTGTTATTGAAAACACACTCTCACCCGAAAGTATAGTGCCATGCTTTGTCAGTGATATTAAAGTGCATAATCTGGAATTATCATTTTTGTGAGGGACCAATGTTTGTTTTTTTTCTCTTGAGATGACCTTATTGTATCAACTTTGTCAAAATATCGAATTATTGAATATTTGTGCATATACAAGTTACCCATAAAAAAGGCAATTACTGATGAACTATGAAAACATTGACCTCAAATTAAAATGATTTTACAGAATGTGATGTATTACTGTACATAAATTTATATTCAGCATACATATCAGTTAAATAAATTGTTAGCTCACTATCATCTAGCTACAATGTTGAATTTGTACAAAGTTCATGTAATTCTTTAAACAACTGGATAAGATCAATTGTAAGATATGTCATTCCCATGCCTGTGTAATATGGTCATTACATTTTCAGTATGGCAAGGATTTTTACCATACATGTATATATGTATATTACTTCATGATACAAACACTTTGTTCCCAGTATAGCAAATAATTTTTGAATGACTGTTGTAGAAGAATATACTTTTTCACACATTTATCCTCTTTCCCATGTGTAAAAGTTTTCTGTGTGTTTGTTATTTATAGTTTTAGAACCTGCATTATTTAAGCGAGTTTAACACAAATTATAATTACAAAAAAAAGTTTGCTTTATTCATATTAATAAATTCATATCATTTAAATGAAAAAGAAAGCACAGATAAAAAGGCAGAACATGTACATCTATTTTCATGGTTATTAATTCTGTATTTAGCAAATTTTCTTGAATTTGAACTTTTTGAAAGAATAAATGAAGTATGAGCAATAATAAATTCTTTATCTTATTTGTATTTTATTTATGTATTTTATAATTTATTTGTTTGTTATGATGTTCTTCTTTCACTTATTTTGGAAGATATAAAGCCAATACTAAGAAGCATTATATTTGATCTAAAATTACACAAATTGAATATGCTGATGATCAGACCCATTTCAGCTATATTTCTGTGACCATTTATGTTTTATAATATTGAAAATAACTTTCAAGGAGTTTTCTTTTATCAGTCACCTGTGGTGACTTTACAAATTCTATTCAGTACCCTTCAGTTGCATTTCAGTATTTTCCATTTACTCAGTGGCAACATTTTTATGCCGCATCATGAATATGGCCAGGGCATATAGTGTTTGTCATGTCCATCTTCCGTCCTGTCCACAAGCCTTTGGATCGCTTAAAAAAACTGTGTGTGTAAAAAAAAGATAAAGGTACGGAACTCTTACACTGCATACCCAATTTTGCTTATAAAATATGTTTTAATCAAATGCTTTAAAATTTTACTTTCTATTTAAATATTTATTGATAAACAATCTTCATTTCTACCAAAGCTCATTCCAAAATTTCATAAACTTATCGAGATATTCTAAAATCAATTTTAAAAATGACCTACTTTTTTTACTCGAAATTAGCTTGAGCCCCTGGTCATTTAAGAAATAAAGTCCGCGTTTTTGTGAATGTTGCAGAATAACCTCCTCGGTCTCGAAATGCTGTTTGAAAGATAAAAGCCGAGGCGTTAGAGAATAATTTGTATGGATATAAACAAATATTTTTCCCTACTTATTATGTTATAAATCGTTCCTAGTTTCTGTCTAGACACCCCCCCCCCCCCCCCCCCCC
>PRKT01000509.1:0-22771 GCA_003671525.1 Saccostrea glomerata | reverse complement strand
GGGGGGGGGGGGGGGGGGGGGTAGGAATATGTGAACATTTGGTGGCATCTTTTCAAAATCGTCTATTTAAGAACCACATGTCCAAAACATGAAATTTTATTTGAAAGTTTATCACATAAGTTTGTTCAAATCATGACCCCCTGGGGTTTGGTCCAATTTGATTAACTTCAGGTCTTGAATACGCTCCGATATTAATATGATGGTCGCTGTTCATACAAAAACGACCACTAGAATTGCGAAGTGTAAGAAAGACCTGATTTTAATCAGTTTGATGAAATTAATACATGTAGGCACCCCTTTTCCCTTCAAGATACGTTTTAGTTTTATTGTTCATAGAGTGCTTTAGGTCTATGTTTATAGAAATTTTAGAAAAGTAAACAAAAGTACATAAGTACTAGTATTATGATTTTAAGAAAAAAAAGTATCATTTTATCTTTTTTATCGTTATTAACTTAAGAAATATTCCAAAACAAGTTGCACCGTGACAGAAATATGAAGACAAAATATCCCATCGCTCTGTGATTCGGTCGCGCTATGACCTCTGACCCCCAAATACTAGTAACATTCTCAGAACATATTTTCTCTTCAATAGATTATTATAGGTTCATCTTAGCTGCCGAACTGTATCTCTCCGAAAAAAAAAGATATTTTGACAGACCGGAGAGCTACAGTGCCATCCATTGTATTTGCAAATGTAAACTGGTAAATATTCCAGACTGACTTCTAACTTTACATCCCATCCCCTATTATTAACATCAAAATGAAAATCAGGTCCCGTGATCATGAAGCATCTTAAGCTTAAGTCAAAAGCTTTATTTTATTATAAAATGTTGTAAAGGTGGAGAAGACCAAGATTAAAATATTTTTTAATCTTGCTTCTCGAAAGAGTTGTTTACTGCAAATTTCCAATTAAATTCCTCAATTAATGAATGTTTTATAGGTGATAGAAAATTTGACTTAAGTCTAAGTTTGTTTCATGATCCTGGGGCCAGATGAACCATTTGGGGTCTTTGTCACTCGACGATGCGGATGATTTCTGCAGACTACGGATGCTTCATGGCGCGATGATGAACAACTCGGCAACGTGGGAAAGATGAAAGCAAACTATGATCTTACTCGGATAATAATGAAAGTGGCAAATATGATGAATAAATATTGAAAATTTTGGTAAAGCTAAGATAAAATTGTTTCCAGCATGGTATATAGCTGCAACTGACACAACGATTTTTTTTTTCACTTTTAAATGATACATAAAACCATTAATTCGATTCTATTTGATGAAGATCTCCGCCAACTTAAAATGACCAACTTTCGTTATATACGTAATATGTAATATGGCCACGTGTTACAACCGAGCCCTTCAACTTCAGTAGCAAATTGCAAGCGGACAACACACACACACACACACATTTTATAGTGGCCTTCAAATTACAAATTTGTGAATAAATCAATTTTATTTCCTTATTTATTTATTAAATTGTTGTTGTTTTTTTGTTTTTTTTTGACAACTTGTAATTTTTTTCACTTATTTTCATATTTCTTTTTTTTCTTTTCTTTAGTTTTGACATTTATTTGCATGCATTGTCTTCATTGTTTACATATTAATTTTGCTTAGTATCTGTTGATGTTTATATATATTTGAATTCTTTGAATGTCTTTGCATACTCCTCTAATGAGGGAAATAAAGTATGAATGAATGAATGAATCAATTTCATCATTGACAAATTATTTATCAAACTAATTATCTCATTTCAGGCACGTAGAAACGGGGGAGGGGGGGGGGGGGGGGGGGGGGGGGGGGGGGGCTGCCCCCCTTTTTCCCAACATTACTTTTACTATTGGAATTGTTCATTGAAAGGCTACCTCCCCCTTTAAAAAGGATACTACGTGGCTGGATTTACCCCCACACACATTGTAACGTATCGACCGCTCCTGCAGCCAATAATAATTTTATTCAAGAACTTGTGTTTGATGTTTTACTTCAATATGGTACAATACCATGCACTCATTTGTGAAAAACACCTGATATACGGGATATTCTATTCGGCCATCATTAAAATATTGTTTGTTTGGAATTGCCGCCTGAAGGGTTTCCGATGCAGAAGGGAGGGAGGAAAATATATATATATATATATTTTTTTTTTTAATTGAAGAATTTTTTTTGCATTTTTGATAAAAATCTCAGTAAACAGTAAATACATTTTCTGACTTTTACAAAAGTATCTACCATCAACAAAAAATCTTTATTTTACATCTTCCTAATTTTGGTCAATAAAATTATTTTCAGAAGGGGGCATTTCAATGAGGCGGGAGGCAATTCCAAACAAACTATAATTTTATTTTGGCCTAAGGCCGGTAACTAAGATTTAAAAAGAAGGATGTACATGTATAGGTGGCTAAATAACCCATACTATCTGAGTAATTGGAATTTGCCTGTTTTTAATCTTACATCAACGAAAACTGGAGAGGAGCTGGGTATACAGCATTGCAATGCAAATTTCAGTATAAAAAACTGCAGCAAAAGACTTGACTCTTTAATCAGAACCCCTCCTCTCACCCAAACCAACTTCGCATTTTAGGAGCCTGCTTTATCATTGGAATTGCAGTTTTCACAAAATAAGGTAATTTACTAATTTTATCTTTTTAGACATTTAAAAAACAATTGTAAAATCAGATCGAGACAATTAAAACATCGTTTTTCAAGGGGGGGGGGGGTGGCAATTAAAAAGGTATAACATTTTTGCTTAAAGGTGTTTTGAAATAAACATAGGCGTCGGAAGCAAATTGAAAGTGAGGGGATTATTGAAAGGGGACTCTAAACTATCTAAAAAAGGTAAACCCCAACTTTCAATGCCTATATATTATGTATATATTTGCAAAAAAGTGGGGGGCTAAGATCCCCCCCCCTCCCCCGGTTCCGACGCCTATGATAAATTTCATAAATTGATAAATGTTAATAACTCTTTTTTTTGTTAGAACGTAGAATATCCTTATCAATGTTAAAGAATGCAGCAAATTACAAATACCAATATTTGGCAGTAATGTTTGGCATGCTACCGGAAACACGTTTTTCATTTGGCCCGATCCCCAGAAAAAAAAGCATATCTGAAACAAAAATAAATTTTAATAATAACAATTAATTTAATTTTTTTCAGATTTATTTATCGAGACCAGAAATTATATATTATTTATTCTTAAATTCATTTGAACACACTTCCGCCGTTCCAAGCATGTGCAAATCGTGAGCTGTGTTCAGGTAAAGGCGGGTAGCTCAATATCAGGTAGTGACTATGCAGATAAAAAGATACACATTAATCATAAAATGTAAGTTTTTTGTGAGCACTTTTGTTATGAATCGTTGATTTGTATGAAATGTATAATTAGAGGCAACTATAATGGGGTTTAGCGGTAAAGTTAAACGAAGAATCATTCATGACCAAATAGATCATAGCCATTTTTAAAAAGAACCCATTCCTATAAATAGATTTTCTCTCGGACAATTTTAGTTCAAAATGCTGTTGGATCTTTACCTTCTGTATCAAACACGTTCGACTTCTCTCTTTCTCTGTCTTAAAAAAATCCATTCAATATCTGTCGTGTTAACTTGAAGGACAATTAAGACAAGAGATCCAGGTTTTTTTCTCAGACGGGCAAGGGGGTATTTGAATAATTCTTGTTCATAAGTTTTTGAAAGAAAGACCCCCCCCCCCAAAAAAAAAGATAAATCTGCATCTTACTTCTTTGTTTCTTTTCATAAATGACAACAACAGGAGTGGGAGAAGGAAGGGATGTTGGGGTGTCATTTATTAGTTAATTTTTTGTTTAGATGTATTAACAGAATTTTTTTTGGGACTTTGGTGTTTACAGTCTCTGACCATATACATCCTTACTAGTATATACAGCTACACTCAGATAAAATACCATAGATGACTGCACAATGATGTGTAAACATAAAGGGGCTTTTGCACTTGATATTGGTTAAGAAACTGTTCACAAGAATTTAACCAAAATTCATATTATTGATTAAAATTAATGTGGGTATTTAATCTGACATCTTGAGTTTTCATGTGACCTTGACCTTACTCTTTATTTTGTGTTGGGTCCAGTTTTAAATATAACTATTCACGGTTTTTGTTATCAGAATTCACTGATACATATTGCTGGGACATTTTCAACCTATTGTCATTATTTTCTGAGTTGAGACCTTTCCCTTTCTCCTGGTCTTACTATGCCCCATTTTATTAAACTGTGTCAGACTCTGACATTCACCAAAAAGTTGATCCAGCCATTCACCATTTTGAATATAACTTGTTTACAAAGAAACTAGCTGTTTCACTAAAATAAAAATAAATATTTAAAAACCTATCAATTTGTATATATATTATCTAACCTTGACCTCACTATGTTTAGCTCTACTGGTCAGAGACCAGAAGAGCTTATGTGATAGTAATGCATCTGTTGCCTGTCTAGCTGTCCGTCTGTCTGTCTTATCTGTCTGTAAACAATTTTTCAAAATGCTACTCCTATGAAAAATACAAATTTGAACTAGAATGCAAAATAACACAAAAAAGATTGAACCCATAAAAAGGGTTGGTGGTGTTTTTTTTTTCCATATCGCACTAACAGGCTAACAAAAGTGGCTCAACAAAAACAAAGATTTTGAATGGATTAAAAGTATTTCTAGTTTTCCGTTGATTTCTATAGTGAAAAACACAAGTTATCTCTCTTTGTTTTCCCAAATAAGTAATGTTTTATGAAAATCCAAATAATTATCTATAAAAAAAATATTAAAAATCCTTCGAATATGTTAACTTTTGAAAATTTTGAAAATTGACATGGCGGTAGGTATTCTTGTTTCAGCAATTTATTTGTCAATTATTTAACATGTATTAAAAACTTTTGTATCTTAAAGCACATGTATATACCGTATATACTCGCCTATAAGTCGGTTTTTTGGGAGTTAATATCTGGTCCAAAACTCTGTGCCCGACTTATAGGTGAACTATAAAAAGAACGGTATTATATGAGATAAGTCCATCTGAAAAAAAGCTTATAATTATTAAGTACAACCGACTTATAGGTGAGTATATACGGTATATCATACATTTTAATTTTTTAATGCTGATAATATTTAAGGAATTGTTACACATTTGCACTCTGGTATGAAAATGAATTGAAATATTCTTGTTTCAGCAACTTGTTTGTCAATTATTTAATTAATATGCATTAAAAATTTCTATATTTTAAAGCACATGTATATCCTACATTTTATTTTTTTTTTTGCTGATAATATTTAAGGAATTGTTACACGTTTGCACTCTAGTATGAAAATGAATTGAAAACAAGCAAATTCAAAGAATTGTGGTCCACCGCTTTCAGTGTCTTTGTGGGTGAGATGTTATTTTTTATGACATATTGTGTCTAATTTGAACATCCAATCATATGTCATTTATTTAGGAATAATCATTGATGTTGATTTTTTTGAAGGATGAAAACCCTAATCCCGACCGTTAAAAAATTATGGCCAAACTTTAAGTTTTTTAAAAGTAGGTCAACTCCAAGGTCAAGATCAAAGGGTCAAAGTTGTTGATATCAAATGAAAGGTCTTCTCACAAGGATTACACATGTGAAGTATGTAAGCCCTAGCCATTACCGTTCAAAAGTTATGGTCAAGGTTAAAGTTTTTTCATAAGGACGTAAATCTTTAAGGTCAAGGTCAAAAGGTAAGAGTTGTTGATATCCAATTAAAGGTCTTGCCACAAAGAATATATATGTGAAATATGAAAGTCCTAGTATCTACCATTCAAAAATTGTGACCAAAGTTAAAGTTTTTTAAAAGTAGTTAAAACTCCAATGTCAAGATCAAAGGGTAAAAGTTGTTGGTATCCAATGAAAGGTCTTTTCACAAGGATTACCTATGTGAAGTATGAAAGCCCTAGTCTTCACCGTTCAAAAGTTATGGTTAAGGTTAAGTTTTTTCATAAGTACGTAAATGTCAAAGGTCAAGGTCAAAAGGTCAAGGTTGTTGGTATCCAATGAAAGGTCTTGCCACAAAAAATACATATGTGAAATATAAAAGTCCTAGTATCTACTGTTTAAAAGTTGTGACCAAGGTTAAAGTTTTTAAAAAGTAGTTAAAACTCCAATGTCAAGGTCAAAGGGTAAAAGTTGTTGGTATCCAATAAAAGGTCTTTTCTCAAGAATTACATATGTGAAGTACAAAAACCTTAGTCCTCACCGTTCAAAAGTTATGGTCAAGGTTAAAGTTTTTTCATAAGTACGTGAATCTCCATGGTCAAGGTCAAAATGTCAAAGTTGTTGGTTTCCAATGAAAGGTCTTGCCACAAAAAATACCTATATGAAATTTGAAAGTCCTAGTACCTACCATTCAAAAGTTATGGCCAAAGTAAACGTTTGGAATTTTTATGTAAAAGGGGTCAATCTCCAAGGTCAAGGTAGGTCAAATTTGATGGTACCCAAAGAAAGGTTTTGTCTCAAGGAATACACATGTGAAATATGAAAGTCATAGCTGCACTAAATCAAAAGTTATGGGCAAGATTAAAGTTTTTGTGACGGACAGACTGACAGACTGACGGACAGAGGGACAGACGAATGAGATTTAATGTCCCCCCACTTTCGCGAAAGCGGGGGACCAGAAAAACATCACAGAATGGTTAGCACGTTGGCTTATATACACTACTCTAAGAAAAATGTTCTGCAATATGCTTTCTCTTTCTTCAGAGTACATATACATCTGATCATTTTTAACTCACCTCTGAAACTTTTGTGAAAGCATCCTGGGGTAGTGTAGATTCTAAATTGTAATAATCATGACCCCTGGGGGTAGAGCGGGGCCACAATAGGGAATCCAAGTTTTACATAAAGATATATGCAAATATACTGTAATGAAATTTGAAATACAGATTTATCAGCTGAATATCTAGGTCAGATTCTGTATTAATTGGTAATGATCGCACCATTTTTGTTAGAGTTATGTCCCTTGGACTCAGAAAAATTCCATTTATTTGCAGTTTCTGTTCATTTTCTTTGCAGAGGTTGCAACCCTGAAAAGAAATTTGGTATACACAGATTTATCAGATGAATATCTAGGTCAAGATTTGTTTTGGGTACGATTGTGCCATTTTTGACAGAGTTATGTCCCTTGGACTTGGAATAATTCCAATTTTGGGGATGGGAGCATATAGTGTTTTACAAACATCTCTTGTTGCTGTTATAAAGATTCAAGTCCAAACTGCTACTTTTCTCTTTCTAAATTGTTATAAGTACAAACCAGTAGAGTTACATTCTCGACAAAGACTTCTTGTTTCCATAATGCATGTATGAAGGAAAAGAGTAACAGCAAGTTCATGTTACTGATCATATTGGTGAAACATCCACATGTTATGTTGATTTAAAGACCGCTTACCGGCCAGAGTTTTTTAATTTTCTGTTTAACGGGAATTTTTAAGAAAAAGTTGGGTCGAGGGGATGAAATAAAAATAAGAATAAAAGGTCAAAATTTGTCGGGTCGGGACTATAATAAAAATAAAACTCCTAAGTATATGCATGAGTTATCCTACTGTGGTTAATCATACTTACACATTTAATCTAGTATGAAAGCAAATCAATAAAATCTTATAGTTGAATTTTTACATGTATATAGCATCAATTATGTTAAAATTTTATACATGTCTTCAAGTGGACATCTACTGTATAAAATTTATAAAGGCCACACCAATTTAATTTCTTGTTCGTCGGACATTTGATGAAAAAAAGTATGAGTGGTCAAGCGGTTAAATAATAATATTATTACTTTTGTAGGCGAAATTTTTAGGCAGATCGTAAAAAAATTTGAGCGGACAATTATATGTTTTCTGATTTTAAGAGTAAGCAGATTAAAAATACGATAAATAGAGCGGAAATAAAACAGAAAAATCACAGAAATCCCCATGGTGCGGGAAATTTAAATTAATATTATTTTCATAGTTTTGTTAAAAATTTAGATACAAGTGCGCAGGTCTGAGGAACAAAAATTTTTATTGGTGTGGCCAAAAGTATAAATGATAAGAAATGTTTCAAACAACATTTGAACATGTATATTATGATTTAACAGAAGGGTTGACAGCTAACTTGACAGTGCTATCCTAGTAAAAATGTAGTAAATGTATATTTTAATATTAAATAATTTAATAAATGATAAATAAATAAAATAAATTTAAACAAGCTAATTCAGAGAATTTGTGTCCCCCGCTTAGGGAAAAAGTCGAATCCCCCTGACTGAATTTGTAGAATTATTAAATGTATACATGTATACTGAAGCAAATAAAATACATGCATGTATGTCAATATGCATATAAAGATTTGATTGCTTATTGTTTATTATGTGTATAGAAGATTCTTTTTATATGGAATATTTATCACACTGTAATGATGATTATATACCTTATAAATTTTTCATTTCACATGCTGAATACTATCATTTAGTAAAAACTAGAGGTACTGTGAGCAATGAGCTCACTAAATGATACCCCCCGTCTCCCATATGAATATAATGGCAGTGTCCATGTTTTGCTCTGGAAAATCAAAAATATATGTCAGATCAAAAAGTAAAATAGGAGGTGCACAATGGCAATATGTAACTAGTTCTAATTGTAACGGGGACCGTTACAGATGTTCCCCAAATGCTCCCCAACTCCCTTTTTGTGCCATTTTCCCGTAAGACTTAATTTTTAAAAAATGTGCTCAGTATCGAAGGATTTCATCAAAGAATTATAAAAGCTACAATGATATCAACTATATGTCATTTAACGTATTGCACGTGCACGCACGTGCATGCACATGCAAGTAATCATGGCATAATGTCCAAATCTTTAACATATCTTTATATCGTAAAAATCAATTTAAAAAAATCATAAAAACATAAATGTTACCGTTTTTAAATATATTGGTCATTTTATGTATTTGTGCGCGCGCACGTGCATGCATGTCCTTGCATTCAATTTTTTATAGTAGCATAATGTAGGAATTCATCATGCCTATTCATCTTCTAAATTTCATCCTGTTTGGTTGAGAACCAAAAAAGTTATAGGCGTTTAAAGTTTCAGCCAATCAGATTACAGCACACGTGTATGAGCATGCTTTTATGATAATTTTAATATATCATGCTATAGATTTTCATAATGTATGATTATGTTCAAAATCTCAAAGGATTTTGTCCAGAAATAAGAAAGATATTGAAACTTTAATTTCAGCCAATCAGAGGGGAGAGCACGTGCATGCACGTGAGATCCTGCTATTTTGACCATGTCATCTTATCTACACTACTAATAGATCCTTACATTATGAGTTTCAAAACATTTCACCAAAAAATAGAAAAGTTACGGTTATATCTATTATATTGGTCATTTCATGTGTTGCACGTGCGCGCTCTTGCAAGCACGTGCAAGCAAAATGACCTTCGTTCCGCAAATCTACATAACATGCTTACTGACCCTAAAAAGGTTTCACCTAAGTCGGATGTGTAGTTTACAAGATCACTCGCGCAAAAGATTTTCCCAGGAAAAAGAAAAATAATAATAACTAGAGCAAAGCTCGTTGCAAAGCAACGAGTAGGTCTTCCGTCGTGTTTGAACGGAAGTAACTTTCACTCCTCAAAAAAATGAATAAATACATCCTAAATGGTTTAAATCCTCCAAATCTATGTTAATTAGGCCATGATAAATAAATTGCTAGATTCTCATCCGAATTTTTAAAAAAATCGAGGCGGGCGGGCGGCTTTTACTTTATATTTTTTCAATTTTGCAGATTTTTTATTGACCTGGTCAATCGGTGTAATTTACAATACCCGAATAAAAGTCATAGTAAATGTTCAACAATCTCTTACTTCACATCATCACCAATCTTTTTCAACTAATGACCCTTGTTTAAAATATATACGAATGTATTACAGCAATTACCATCTTTACAGCTGTCAAAATCAAGTCGACTTTCGTGGGATTTAAAACGAAAGAAGAATGGTAGATGAATACCGATCCCGATCAGAATTAAGATGAAGAAAAACAGAAATAAAAAAAAATGGGGCGGGGGCATCAAATCTAGGCGGGCGGGGATGAGAATCTAGGAAATTTTTATTATGGCCTTATTGCAAAATAAGCCATTTATTGCTTCTTTCGGTTTGACCGGAAGTAACGACCACAGACGGAAAATTATATTTTATGCTCCCAGTGACAGATGTTACCCAAAAACTTGTCAAAAACGGCAGAAATACGCAATTTTTGACTACTTCCGGTTTGACCGGAAATGACGTTACCGGACTATTTTGACGACCCAATTAGATAAAGCTTGGCATTTTAAACAACTTTGCTTCTTTGACGTATTACAAATTCTCAATACTTTTTGAGATGTAAAGGAAAAACTTTCGACCCCTTTTGGCCCTTTATTATAGAGGCCAGCCCCTTATCGTTGATATCTTTCAAAAGATCGTGACATTCTTCACAACTTTTGTTCTATATGTCTTTACAAAATATTAACGTGTAAAAAGATATTGCCAAAAATGTGTGAAAAATATCTATATTCCTTGTAGGTCTTTTTTCGAGCCATAGAGAGCGCCAACGTGCTGCACTTCCGGAGAATAAGAAAGGTGTGTGTCACATCAGCACATGTTGCTCTATCATCGCTGAAAATCTTACGTTTCTATCTAAAAGCACTTTTGAGAAAAATGCTGGACAATGTGACCCTCTGAAAATCACTAAATCGCGTCATGAAAGGAACATCATCAGAAATTCTTGGAGGATCCACATCATACCTACAAATTCAATACAGTAAGATTATACCTACAAGTCACAGATAGTAAGCTCATACCGAAAATGTCACAAATGGTAAGATCAAACCTTGAAGTTACAAACAGTAAAATACCAGATTCTGAGAATATAAAATACAGTTTGCATAAAAATGACCTCGATACAATGGACTCTAGGTATAATGAGATGCTCAACATTGAATTATATCTCATTATAACCAGTACTCCTCAATGTAAGCATTACCTCATAGTATCTGATCTCATTATACCCAGAGGCCACTGTATCTTGACCAATAACATCATGTTGTATATCAGTTTACCTTTTTGAGTCATAGCTATCTTGTCTCCCACCAAAGCTTTGTCTGCCACTGTGACCTCCACTTGGTTTGGGGTCTAGAAAGAAAGAAAACAGAGAAATTCTGGCAATGGTCTTTCACAAAATACAAAGATTGTAAAATACTGTCAGACAATGGACACACAAGAAACTGTAGATGAATTTTATGCAGCCTTTCATACATACTTCTCTGTGGGTTTGGACACTCTCTGGCCCAGTGGCCAGTTTCTCCACACTTGTTACACATATCCCCCGGCTTAGGACCCCCTCCCATCTTGTTCCCTCCAAGACCACGATCTAAACTGCTGGAAGCAGGAGCTGCAAACAAAATATTCATTATTTAAACAATTTATTTTCATCAATCATGAATTTATCTGCTTACATCTCAGATTTTTGCTTTCTACCTCGATCTCTTTGGTTCTGGTTAGGGCACTCTCTTGCCCAGTGACCATCCTGTCCACATTTAAAACAAGCAGATTCCCCAGGTGGAATATTACCTAGTTTCAAAAAAAGAATAAAATATATTTTGAAATATTTTGAAAATTGTTTATACACAAGGTACTCAAAAAACATTTCAAAATCAGTAAATAAATTCATACCTGGAGTGTTGCCAATGTTCCGTCTGTTTCCTGACCCCCCTCTGGAGTCAAAGTCGTCACGCCTTCCTTGGGACCTCTGTGACCCTCCCATTCCACCCATTCTGCCCCCTCCCATCCTGTCTCCTCCTCGGTCAAATGACTCCCTCCTGTTACGGCCATCGTTCATGTTATCCATGTCATTGAACCCTCGTCCACCACCACCTCCCATTCCACCCATCGATCCACCACCAGACATCCCAGTATTTATGTTGCTCATCATGTTCTGCTGATTGGCCATCTGTCTGACCAGGTTCTGTTGCTGGGCCAGTTTTTGTTGACTGGTCATCACCATATTGGTCAAAGCAGACATCTGGTTTACCAGCATCTCAGTTGACGGACCTGTATCTATTTCAATCATGTGATAAATCGAACATTAGAAGACAAAGTTCTAAATTGATACAATGAAGAATAAAAGTTCTTATTAAAGTAACAGAGTCCCAAGAGTTAAAAGAAAGAAACTTACTCCTGTTAGATCCCATGTTGCCACCAAAGTTGCTTCTGTTGACACCGCGTTGCATGCCAACACCTCCACGTTGCATGCCAACACCACCTCGCTGCATTCGTCCTCCTCTGATGTTGCTTGGTCTGCTGTTACCACCGAACTTGTACCTAGTGGAGAGACTGGTACCCAGACGTTTTACGGGCATGGTTCGTCGACCACTGAGGTTAGAGAACCTGCTTCCTGTTGGCCTGTTATGCTTTTCTCTGGGTCGGTCATGCTTTCTTTCTTCCTCTAACCTCTTTTGCACTGCAAGTAGAAAAGAGTAAGACTTATGAAATGAAATAAAGTTAGAACATTTTTCTCCTCTTTCTTTTAGTTCACACAACAGATTTAATGGTAATTTTTTTTCTTAGGGAGGGGTGTTTACTTTCAGTGAAATTGTTTTTAACCTCATGTTTCGGGGGTCCATGTTTGCTCTGCTCTTATTTTGTATTGTTTTATGGACTTTGAGATTGAATACTGTTCGTTATCTCCATATCCTTCATTCAGCATCCAGAGCAAACCTGATAGTGAACATCCCCAAATGCATCAACCATTAAGGTTTTGATCTAGATTAGGGCTTATAGTTGCTTGAGAATAAATTTCCTCTTCAACTTAAATTGAGATGATAAAAGTAACATGAGAAGCATAGCATGTTCTCATCTTGACCTATTAAAGTTACAAATTTTTAATACATAGTTTTCAACTTTTAACAGTTCTGAAAACATATTAATGCATGCACACCAAAACATCATTTTTCAAGATGTTCCCACAAGAACTTGTGGAAAGGACCCCCCAGGAGATATCTGAACTGATTTAATGATAATAGGGACCATGGACAACAATGCTCACCTGAGTAATGTCCTTCAGCTTTTTCTAATATTCTCATTTTTTTTTTAAACTGTGATATATTATATTATGGCTGCTCAACCCTAACTCTAAGGCCATACCGGTTTGTGGAACCAAGTCCATCTGACATACTGTATGGATCTTTCAGATATGGTGTTACACTGTATTAATAATAAATAAATTCCTAAAGATATGCTCTTTACAATAACTCTGTATTCACACCAAAATGCTTCTTATGAAAATATTTACTTATATACATTTAATAGGATCTGAAAATATTAACTCATATGGAATTATCAGATTTATCAACTTCTGATCTAGACATACAAAATATTCTACACACATAGTTTTTATAAATTATAGTATCAAATTCTTATAGTTTCTTATGTATATCATAATTCATATTCTAATTAATTAACATAGATTAAAATGTTAAAATATTAGTTATTACTTACATGTCTCTGTACTGTCTCTGTCAGTAGGTAAGTAAGATATTTCAAATTAATTTCAATAATTTACCAGATCTAACTTTCTACATGTCTAAAACTCTGAGATCTTTCAAACTGAGTAATCATCACTCACTAGACAATGTAAAACTCTTGACCAATGAAATGTAAATGTTCAACCAATGAATGAATGTCTGTGTGAAATGTATAGGTGGATCAAGAGGGATTGGTTGGTAACATTTTATACCTTATTAGTAATAAACGATTAGACAAAGAAAAAACAACAGAACAAAAAAACAAAACCACTTTTACAAAAGATGTGCAGAGAGTGGGGAAGGGGAGGGAAGTGTTAGTACTTAGTAGGAGTGCTAAAATAATAAAGAAACCATCTTACCTCTTCTCTTCCTTAATGACCAAGAAATACCTGCAGTTCAGCATTGTTGGCATGCTGTTCCAATCCAATATGCCCAGCATCCTCCAATTCCTCCAACGATGAAAAGCCAGTTGCCTACAAGTCCACCATCTTCAACTATGATTAATTAGTTCAAGCAAAGAGAGTTCATGGAAGATTAGACAAACGATGAAGCCGATCTCTGGAAAATTAAAAGAAAAAGATATAAAGAACCCCCAAACAGCAACAAAACTAACAACACTGATAAAAAAAAGTGCTAAGGATTGGGGGAGGATAAATGTTAGTACTTAGTGGCCCTAATAATGCCCATCAATAAAACTAATTGTAACCCTTGTATTTGAAAATTATGAGTAGTTTCTCCTGATCAAATTAAGGTGGTGGTTTGGGTGGTGGTGGATTCTGACTTCGAGAATGATGGCGCTAAACTGTTGGCCTCATCTGATTGGTTAACTAAGTCATGTGATGTAAATATGATACTCTGGATAATTACTATTTATATAAACAATATTTAATTACATTAAAATCATTTTAGATTAACTGATCATCTAAAGTATCTATAAACACCAGAAATCCCCATTGATATGCAAGAGCATGCTCTACATATGTAAAATTTCTAAAATGAGGTAAAATTTGACAAAAGTTGATGACACAAGAATATCAGCAGTCTTGTTTAAAGTCATCATTTCTTAAGTTCTATGATCGCTATACAATGACTTGTCAGCAAATACAATTTATCATTGAGTCAAATACTGTTGTTTTTCATACTAATTGTTAGGCCATTATTAACACACTGATTTGATGACGGATTTTCCCATTATTTCCCAATCATGACATGGAGCACATGGCAGGTGCGACTGGTTGGTGGGGGATGCTAACTCCTTCATGGCACCTGATCCCACCTCTGATGTTCTAGAGGTCCATGTTTGCTCTGCTCATATTTTTTGTATTGTTTAATGGACTTTTGCAATTGAATGCTGATGGTTATCTCCATAATAATTCATCCACACACCCTAACTTAATTCTCTCAAGGACTGATATTTAAACCATTATCTACTCACAATTTTCAATCCTACGAACTAGATTTAAAAAGCACACAAGTCAACTCAATGAATGCATGTATAATCAAACTTCAGTCAAATTAAGTCTCACAGAAGAGGAATATACCAGCCCATTATAACGGGTATTTTCTGCGGCTGGAAATTTTTGTGATTTAACCCCTAAAAGGTAGCAAATTAATTTTCGGCTTTTATTTTCTGCGGTTGCAGTATAAACTGCAAACAAGAGAAGCTTATATGCCACATCGCTCACCTGAGTAACTTGGGTGATAAAGTTCTTTACCAGATTTCCCCTCTTGCTATACCTATCATGCCCCCCCCCTACACCCTCCCCATTCATGATTTTAATACTTTAGAATCTAAACTACCCCAGGATGCTTTCACATAAGTTTCAGCTTTCCTGGCCCAGTGGTTTTTGAGAAGAAGATTCTCTAAAGATTTTTCCTAAATATATCTATGTAAAACTTGGATTCCCTATTGTGGCCTCGCCCTACCCCCGGGGGTCATGATTTTAACAATTTAATATCTACTCTACCCCAGGATGCTTCCACATAAGTTTCAGCTTTCCTGGCCCAGTGTTTCTTGAGGAGAAGATTTTTAAAGATTTGTGTATATATTTCTAAGTAAAACTTGGATTCCCTATTGTGGCCTCGCCCTACCCCCAAGGGTCATGATTTTAACAATTCAATATGTACAATACCCAAGGATGCTTCCACATAAGTTTCAGCTTTTCTGGCCCAGTGCATCTTGAGAAGAAGATTTTTAAAGATTTGCTCTATACATTTCTATGTAAAACTTGGATTCCCTATTGTGGCCCCGCCCTACCCCCGGGGGTCATAATTTTAACAATTTAATACTGTAAATCCTTTTAAATCCACGGAGTTAAAATTTCACGATTTCTCAAAAAGTACCAATTGCGATTGTTTTAATTTCACGCTGCAAGAAATTAATTGAAGTTTCCAAAAAGCATTTAAACATCTTTGAAATGTAATGATAGCATTCACGATGGCTTTAATTTCACGGAAAAATGATAAATCGCAAACATAGTGAAATTAAAACCATCGTGAATATTTGCCAATCTACAGTATTTACACTACCCAAGGATGCTTTCACATAAGTTTCAGCTTTCCTGGCCCAGTGGTTTTTGAGAAGAAGATTCTCAAAAGATTTTTCCTAAATATATCTATGTAAAACTTGGATTCCCTATTGTGGCTTCGCCCTACCCCCGGGGGTCATGATTTTTACAATTTAATATCTACTCTACCCCAGGATGCTTCCACATAAGTTTCAGCTTTCCTGGCCCAGTGTTTCTTGAGGAGAAGATTTTTAAAGATTTGTGTATATATTTCTAAGTAAAACTTGGATTCCCTATTGTGGCCTCGCCCTACCCCCAAGGGTCATGATTTTAACAATTCAATATGTACAATACCCAAGGATGCTTCCACATAAGTTTCAGCTTTTCTGGCCCAGTGCATCTTGAGAAGAAGATTTTTAAAGATTTGCTCCATACATTTCTATGTAAAATTTGGATTCCCTATTGTGGCCCCGCCCTACCCCCGGGGGTCATGATTTTAACAATTTAATACTGTAAATCCTTTTAATTCCACAGAGTTAAAATTTCACGATTTCTCAAAAAGTACCAATCGCGATTGTTTTAATTTCACGCTGCAAGAAATTAATTGAAGTTTCCTAAAAGCATTTAAACATCTTTGAAATGTAATGATAGCATTCACGATGGCTTTAATTTCACGGAAAAATGATAAATCGCAAACATAGTGAAATTAAAACCATCGTGAATATTTGCCAATCTACAGTATTTACACTACCCAAGGATGTTTCCACATAAGTTTCAGCTTTTCTGGCCCAGTGCTTATTGAGAAGAAGATTTTTAAAGATTTGTTCTATATATTTCTATGTAAAACTTATATTCCCTATTGTGGCCCCGCCCTACCCCTGGGGGTCATGATTTTAACAATTAAATATCTACACTACCCAAGGATGCTTCCACATAAGTTTCAGCTTTCCTGGCCCAGTGGTTCTTGAGAAGATTTTTAAAGATTTTTTCTATACATTTCTATGTAAAAATTGGATTCCCTATTGTGACCCCGCCCTACCCCCAGGTGTCATGATTTTAACAATTAAATATCTACACTACCCCAGGATGCTTCTGCATAAGTTTCAGCTTTCCTGGCCCAGCTTTCCTGACTCCCCTTCACCTAAGGATGCTTTGTACCAAGTTTGGTTAAAATTGGCCCATTGGTTCTTGAGAAGAAGTCGAAAATGTGATAAGTTTACGGACGGACAGACGGACGGACGACGGACATGTGATCAGAAAAGCTAACTTGAGCCTTCGGCTCAGGTGAGCTAAAAATTATTTACAGGGTACACTACAGGATCATGAAACTCTAAGATTTATAAGAACACTGCCATGATTACGTTTTGTAAATTTATTCTGGCACATTAATTAATGGTGCATGAGCAGGCATTATGCTATTAAACTTAATTAAACTACTATTTCAAATTTCAATGGCATTAGATCATGCATAAATGGTTGCGCTTCTCAAGGAACTGATGTCAAAGGTAGCAAAATATCAAAACTTTCTTAAAGACCACCATGAAATCAATTGTAATATGTATACTGGTCTGTTCTAAACTTGCATCACATCTTGTCTATTGAACATGTACTTTGTGAAATCAAAAAACATTAATTTGGTGAGCATTTTCAATTATATAGCACTGATTATTTCAGATTCTGTCAAGAATGGAGCGCCTAAAATTATTTCTTTATCTATTTCATAGTATGAAATTCTTACTCTTAACCCTAAAATGTGCTAGAAATGCATCTGTGTGTTTTCTGACTATATGTAGATTGGTCACAAAACAGTTTCAAATTTATTGAGAATGGACTTGTTCCAGATTTTAACATTGGTCATGCAGTCATTTAAAAAAAAATTATGTTGATCTGATCCAGCATCTGTAGCATGATTGCTTATGAGTGTCCATCCTTGGACGCAATATAACCAGCTATGCATTTTCATCATCATAAGGCTTCTAGTAACTTGCGAATGGACTTGTTGTAAAATTTTTAATTTGGTCACTCATCTATAAAATGTAGGCCAGATTCTTATACCTTTTTCTTATTCTTATACCTTATACTTAGGCCAGATACCTTATATATATTGGATTCCGAAACTTCATAAGAATCCTTACAAACAAAGATACATTGCAGGTTCCAGTAAATGTTCAACCAAGCCTCTTTCGTTACTTCTCACTAAAATATTGACAGTAGTGAAGGAAAAACTTCAAGAGTACTGTACAACTATATATTCAAGAAGTGGTGTAAATCAGATGTGGATACTTAAAAATTCTAAAGAACTTTTGGACAATTTGAAATCACAAGACTTTACAAAAATCAACAGCATAAAAACTTACGACTTTTCAACTTTATACACAACAATTCCCCACGACAAATTAAAATCCAGGCTTTTTGATATCATTGACAGCTGCTTCTTCAACAAAAATGGAACTCGTAAGTTTACTTACCTCGTCATTGGTCATTTGAAAAATTATTTTGTTAAAACAGATTCTGATTGCACACATAAGTACTCTGAAGTTGACATCAAGAAGATGCTTGAGTTTCTGATTGACAATATCTATGTGGTTTTTGGAGACCAGGTATTCCAACAATCTATTGGAATTCCCATGGGTACAAATTGCGCTCTGTTAGCAGACTTATTTTTATATTCATATGAAGCAAAATTTATGCAAAATCTTATGCGTGAAAAGAAGAAAACACTTGCTGTGGCCTTCAACTCGACATTCAGATATACTGACGACGTATTGTCAATTAATAATGATAATTTCCATTACTAAGTCGATACGATATATCCTGGTGAGCTTGAGATAAAAGATACCACAGAGTCCGACACTTCTGCTTCATACTTGGATATTTTACTTGAAAAAGACACTAGTGGTAATCTAACAACTAAGCTATATGATAAACGTGATGAATTTAACTTCCCTAGTTTACTTATGCAGCAACATACCTTCATCACCTGCATACGGAGTATATATATCTCAGTTGATTCAACACGCAAGAGCATGCTCTACATATGAACAATTTCTAAAACGAGGTAAATTAGTGACAAGCAAGTTGATGAAACAAGAATATCAGCAGTCTCTTTTAAAGTCATCATTTCGTGAGTTCTATGGTCGATACAATGACCTTGTCAGCAAATAGAATTTATCATTGAGTCAAATGCTGACTGACATTTTTCATACCAATTGTATAGTCCATTATTTATACACTGAATTGACAACGGATTTTTTCTGTCATTTCCTGATCATGACAAGGAGCACACGGCAGGTGTGACCGGTTGGTATGGGATGCTCACTCCTCCATGGCACCTGATCCCACCTCTCATGTTTCGGGGGTCCATGTTTGCTCTGCTCTTATTTTGTATTGTTTTATGGACTTTGAGATTGAATACTGTTCGTTATCTCCATATCCTTCATTCAGCATCCAGAGCAAACCTGATAGTGAACATCCCCAAATGCATCAACCATTAAGGTTTTGATCTAGATTAGGGCTTATAGTTGCTTGAGAATAAATTTCCTCTTCAACTTAAATTGAGATGATAAAAGTAACATGAGAAGCATAGCATGTTCTCATCTTGACCTATTAAAGTTACAAATTTTTAATACATAGTTTTCAACTTTTAACAGTTCTGAAAACATATTAATGCATGCACACCAAAACATCATTTTTCAAGATGTTCCCACAAGAACTTGTGGAAAGGACCCCCCAGGAGATATCTGAACTGATTTAATGATAATAGGGACCATGGACAACAATGCTCACCTGAGTAATGTCCTTCAGCTTTTTCTAATATTCTCATTTTTTTTTTAAACTGTGATATATTATATTATGGCTGCTCAACCCTAACTCTAAGGCCATACCGGTTTGTGGAACCAAGTCCATCTGACATACTGTATGGATCTTTCAGATATGGTGTTACACTGTATTAATAATAAATAAATTCCTAAAGATATGCTCTTTACAATAACTCTGTATTCACACCAAAATGCTTCTTATGAAAATATTTACTTATATACATTTAATAGGATCTGAAAATATTAACTCATATGGAATTATCAGATTTATCAACTTCTGATCTAGACATACAAAATATTCTACACACATAGTTTTTATAAATTATAGTATCAAATTCTTATAGTTTCTTATGTATATCATAATTCATATTCTAATTAATTAACATAGATTAAAATGTTAAAATATTAGTTATTACTTACATGTCTCTGTACTGTCTCTGTCAGTAGGTAAGTAAGATATTTCAAATTAATTTCAATAATTTACCAGATCTAACTTTCTACATGTCTAAAACTCTGAGATCTTTCAAACTGAGTAATCATCACTCACTAGACAATGTAAAACTCTTGACCAATGAAATGTAAATGTTCAACCAATGAATGAATGTCTGTGTGAAATGTATAGGTGGATCAAGAGGGATTGGTTGGTAACATTTTATACCTTATTAGTAATAAAAAGACTTTTGATTTTAATTTATTTAACTATTTGTCCCCCGCTTGAAAAGTGGGGGATATTAATTTGGGTTTGTCCGTCCGTCTTTCTGTCTGTCTGTAATGCTTTCGTTTCCACACGATATCTCAAGAACCCTTTGAGCTTTTGCAATGAAATTTTACATAACAACTCCCTGTGGCCTAATGAAGATCCCTATTGATTTTGAGGTCAAAAAGTCAAAGTTCAAGGTCGTAAATTTATACATTCTGCCTGTGTGTAACACTATCATTTCCGGGCGATATTTCAAGAAGATTTTGAGCTTATGCATGTAATTTCATATCAAAACTCCCTAGGACCTCTCTCACCCCTCTCAAAGTGCCCCGCCCCGTTTGTTTTATTGGTATTTATAGTATTACATGTCGCCATTTTTAGCACAGGGGCATGAGGAGAGTTATTGCAAATAAAACAGGTTCTTGGCGGACTTTATGTTCTTATTACATCTATAAGAACTGTTTAATAAAGGCTAAATAAATCAAACACCATGGATTGTGTAAAATTTTGAGAATACCGAACATGAATATATACATGTATGTGACTTCAGTTCTGTATATACTTAACTTAATGAAAAGTGATTCCGTGGTCTAGTGGTGTGTCTCTCACTTCACATGCGAGAGGTCCTGGGATCGAATTTCGGACGATCCTTTCTTTTTTTTTTTAAATACTCTTCTTTTTTATACCCCCCGCTTGAAAAGTGGGAGGGTATATAGTAATCGGTATTTCCGTCCGTCCATCCGTCCGTCCATCCGTCCGTCTGTTACGCTTTGGGGTACCCATCTCTTATCCACAACTCCTCTCATACCACTGAAGGAAATTTAATGAAACTTTCACAGATTCTTGATTATGTTCCCCAAACGAAGTTGGAGGACATATTGTTTTTACTCTGTTTCTTCTTATTAAACGGAAGACCTTCTACTGATTCTGTTGTTTCTTTTTCCACTATTATTATTTTTTTTTTCTTACCGATTTTGTGCAGGCGATTTCTCGAGAACGCCTCGACAAATTTTCATGAAACTTTCAGCAATGATGGCAAATCATATGAACTTAGGGTGTTTTTTTTTATTTTGCTGTCGTCACTTCCGGTCACGAGATACGGTCAATTTTATTTTTTCAAAGTGTCATTTTGTCCGGAAGTGTTCTCAAAAACGGTTAGAGATTGAGTCTTGAAACTTTCAGGGATGATAGATTGTGACAGGCTCTACTGAATTTTGTATAAAGTTTTTGTCCGTTGTCCACCAGAAGTAGTTTAAAAATATGCAAAATTTTATTTTTTCTTTTTTAAATGTTTCTTAAGGAGGCAAATAGAGTGTCTCGAGTAATATTATGTCCACCGGAAGTTATTTTTTCCAAACCGGAAGTTATTTTTTCCAAACCGGAAGTAGTAAAAAAAATGAGCATTTTTCATCGAAATTATCATGCAGGGATGATTCTTTCACATTCAGAGAGGAGTTATAGGTCATTTTAAGTACTTCAGGTCACACCGGAAGTGAATTTTAAGACCGGAAGTTGTCTGAAATTTACAAATTTCACTCTTAAATGTGTTCTCACGTATATTGAGGAATTGCTATGAACATTCTTTTCATTTAAAGTTGTTTTATGATCGTATCAAGAATCGAACGGAAGACCTACTCATTGCTTGCAACGAGATCTCCTCTAGTTATTATTATTATTAAGGTCTTCCGTCTTCAGTGGAAGACCTTCTTGTTATTCGTTTGTTTCTTTTCCACTGTTTTTTAAGGTCTTCCGTCTTCAGCGGAAGACCTTCTTGTTATTAAGGTCTTCCGTCTTCAGCGGAAGACCTTCTTGTTATTGTTTGTTTCTTTTCCATTTTTTAAGGTCTTCCATCTTCAGCGGAAGACCTTCTTGTTATTCTTAGGTTTCTTTTCCACTATTTTTATTATTTTTATTATTGTTTTTTTTCTTACCGATTTTGTGCACGCGATTTCTCAGAAACGGCTTACTCGATTTTCATGAAACTTTCAGGACTGATGGAACATCAATCAAACCTGATATATAATTTTTTTATTTTTATGACGTTACTTCCGGTTTTGAGATTTCCGCGATTTAGTGATTTTCAGAGGGTCACATTGTCCAGCATTTTTCTCAAAAGTGCTTTTAGATAGAAACGTAAGATTTTCAGCGATGATAGAGCAACATGT
>PRKT01000508.1:375170-399721 GCA_003671525.1 Saccostrea glomerata | reverse complement strand
ACTTATTTAAATGCCATAACGGTGTTCCATATTATTTTATCTGCTCAGTAGAATTTACTTGGCGGGTTTTAAAATCCCGTGCTGTTAAGTGGTCAGTTTGGGTGTAGCAATTGGATAGAGCAGACGTTCTTCACTTGCTCGAGTATTACAGTAGTAACACAGTAGTATTCTACAAAGTATATTTTGACCAGACTTTACATATCTTCTGAGGTAAGTTTGTTTTATTAATCTAAAAGGTTTTATCTTATACAGTTTCCTGAAATAGCCAGGGACCTTAGTTCTTAACTTTGCTGTAAATTATGTGATTGAGTAATGTGTGCATTGCTATCATTTCAAGTATTAGTAGTATATTAAAAGTATACGAGTATATTAAAGTCTTATTATAGTATGTAGTAGCTACAATGTATGGTGTAAAGTACGTGTTTATTGTACACAAATATTTCGTATAAATATCTTGTGGAGTTATGCAGTAAAATGCAGTTTGCAGTAAAATGCTTAAGTATTTGCAGTAAAATGCAGTATGCAGTAAAATGCTTTAGTGTATGCAGTAAAATGCAAAGTATATAGTAAATGTTATGATATGCATGAGCACGAATCAAGGTAGTATTTACGAAAAAAAATCTTTGGTTATTCGTCTTATTTATAGATAAATATCTCAATGATATAGAAAAACAAAACTCAGCTATGAGTTATCTTATACGTATATGTTTCAATAAAGCTAAAACTGATGATCATTCATATGCATACCTATTTCTTTTTCATGTTTTCGATCTGAAAATAGTAAAAGCAGTATAAAAATATATTCATAACAGGGTTATATGTAGATATTTGTAAGATAAGTCAAATAAAATATTTAAATATTATTTTAGAATACACGATCAACAGTTTAAACACTTACCCATGCGCAAACTAAGCTTCTTTTTCGTGCCTCTCAGAGTCTCTGAAAGTTGTATTTGAATACTCACAAAAAAGTATTATTAAACATTAATTCGGAAAGTTTGTCCTGCATTTTATTAATTCTGATAAAATTTCCCTTACATCGTCTAAGCAGAGTGACTTTAAAGCATTATTGTTTGTCTTTACACATTCCTTTACAAATCTCTCATTGTAAAATATCCCCTCAATTCATTTTCAGCTAGAGGTACTGTAAGCAATGAGCTCACCAAATAATACCCTTGCCTCCCATAATGTGCATGTTTCGCTGTATATTGTTTTACGGTAATGTATAAAGAGGAATAACTCGTCATATCAAATGTTATTCAGAAGCCTTTATATGTGACGTCATAGGTAAGAATAAAATGGCAATGTCCATGTTTTACTAGGGGAAACCTCAAGTACGTATGGAATAAAATAGTAAAAAAGGAAATGCACAATGGCAATATGTAATAAACATTCTGTGAAAGTTCCATTAAATTTCACTCAGTAGTATAAAAGGAGTTGCGGATAAGAGATTGGTACCCCAAAGCGTAACAGACGGACGGACTGACTGACGGACGGACAAACCGATTACTATACTGAGTATACCCTCCCACTTTTGAAGCGGGGGTATAATTAGCAGTATCATCAGAGCTTATGTCCTTACAAAACTTGTAAGAATTGTTTAAAGACAGGCCAGTAGAGCTAAAATAATCTTGCTTATCTATTTACTTATTTTGCAGAATGATCAAAGAAGGCCGATCTTCACAACCTTTCAATTTGATCTAGAAAACTTATATCAAGATTATTTTCAACAGACGCTAATAGTACTGGTAAATTTTTCTGCTTTTTTTTTTACATTGAAAACACATATATCTACATATACTGTATGTGCCATATCTTATGGATAGAAATCATTATTGTGTTACCTGAAACTGTGGACACAGCTGAAATTATTTCATGAACAGCCCCAAGTATGTTAATGTATTTATGTTCAGTTCCAGGGTCCATGGAACATGTTTTTATTTCTTTCACAGAGTCCTGATAGACAGTAGACATTCCTAGATGTTGCTCTAATTCTACAACGATATCCAGGATGTTCCGCCATACGTGATTAAATTCTGAGTCTGAAGGATATAAATTGGAAATGTGGCCGTAGTACATGTTCCGAAGAATACGAATCCTTTCGATATTCGCAGCAACACTTCTGTCGGCGGGGTCTGGAGTCTCGCCCCAACCCTTAGAATGTGGAGGTATTTTACTGACATTTCGAAGAATGATGTACAAAGTAGATATATCCAGGTCTGAGTAGTCTCTCCCATACTGATTTTCTGGAGAGGGAAAAATGATGCTGAGTTGTGAAGAATGAAAAGGATGTCGGTTTTTTTGCTTAAGTTCGTCTATCCACTGTTTTACTTTCTTTGATAAATCAGACGGAGGAATTTCCTTTTTAAGAATATCACGTAACACATCTGTACAGGGACCTAGTATGAGTCTCGCCAGTCTAGCGATGTTAGTGGTATCTGGTGTTGATGTGTACTTGGATAACGACATTGCTTTTTATGTCTGTTTCTGTTAGTAGATTTCCAGAGTAGCGGTATTCGTGGTCTCCCCCGATGGTATGTATCATCATAACATGGTGTACACTTCTATTTCTGTTACGCAGCTTTATCCATTTTTCAGTGAAGTAACATGATTTTCTGTGAAACACATTGCACCTGTTCTACAACAGAAACATACAATTACGTATGCAACAGTTGTTTTAAATATTTTCTAAAACTAATAAAATGATTTGCCATACTAAATTTACTCTATTGCCCCATTAGTATGAAATATTTTCTCTTTTATTTCTTAATGAAATCATTGCCTTTGATCATTTCATGAACAACACCAGGCATATTACCTGTACAGATTTCTTGATCATCATCATTGTAAAGTACACTTACTTTTAATTTATCAATTATTCAAAAATAATTTTTAATCCTACTTTAAATGATTATTTATACAGATATGAATATACATAAACAAAAGAATGTATTTCTTTTGTTGTTAGTACGGGAATCAACGTCGCAGCTATTGAAGAATAAATTGCATAATCCGCTTACGGGGCATTTTATTGTTTAATAAGTTGTTTCACTGTTAAACCTGACGATCATTTGCTATAGATTACATATTGATACAAGTTATGTTCTGTGAATTGTCAATAATTTAATTTCACTTGTATCAAGCAATACCCTGGCTGAATCATTCAGAGGAACATATAATATATTGTATAACATAACTTGCCGACGTCACAATGAGTTTCGTCAAAAATGTATCACTCCGCTTGACGTTACTTTTAATATATGCTATATTTGAAGCCTTTTCCGGAGGAAACGTTGTATCTTGTCTATACTGAAACTAAATTATAAGGAATGAAGCTTGAAATAAGTTTCATTTCTTTAATGAATAAAATATTAATTTTCTTTGGAATTTTACAGCAATAAACCTCGGTCTTTTTTGTTTTTGTTGGGGTGTGGGTGGGGTGGGGGGCTATAGCAATTTTAGTTTTTTCGTACTTCTTATAGGCCTGGACAAAGACATTTTCTTCAAAGAAATAAAAAGATTGCAATACAATCCTCCAAGAAAAACATTATTGTGTCATTAAACAAAAAAATAATATTAGTTATATGCTCTTCTCCCAACTGATTTGATAATCTCTTACAACGATGTACATATTAGTTCCTGATGATGGCGGATTTGCAGCTAATTAAAAAAAACTATTAAAATCTTAAACCTCGTATATATCCTACAGCCGAAAGGATAGAATAGTTTCGAGTCAAGTGATCTGAGATACGTGGCTGATGAGAGTCACTTTCTTTGAATTTGACATAGGGAACTCTTGTCATAGATATTTGAGTTTTACTTCTGACAAAATCCCACATCAGTTTCAATAATTTGGACACTACCATTTTACAAACGAACAAGATTCTTGTTTACAGGCAAAAGCTCAACAGTTTTCGTGTTAAGCATGTTCTCGAATGTGTTATTTGACAAAATGGTCAGTGTAGCACCTGTATATACTAACAACGTACAAAACATCTTATTAACCCTAGCTTTTATAAATAATCCAGACTGAACATCAACTCTTTTGTGAGTGACTGAACTCATATTCGACTTCCTATTATTTGGCTTAGCCTCGGTTGCCTCTTTTTGTTCTACTGCCTCCTTTTGGGATGCCGGGTATTCATTCTCGCTTTACCACTGATCTCTGCTCTCCTTTTAACATAAGAGTCCATAACCGTGTGACCTCTTCTACCATTGTTATGGCACTTGAAAGGGAACTTTGTTTGGTCGGAACTTTGTAATGAACTCGATTCATCTCCATTTAGTTGTCTAGTGGTCTCTTTGCATTCTTACAAAGTAGTTTTTTTGTTCTCGAGGTCTTGCAGTAACGACCGAAGTTCATCTCGTAATTGTCTCAAATCTTCCCGTACCCTTGTATCAGATTCCGATTGCCCCTCTAATTCACCATGTGCTGTTCTGGCAAAACGTGTCTTCTCTGGCATTCAGTACTACAAAAAGCTTCCATCTCCACGGCGAGGCAAACTGCGTCATTTAAAGATCTGGACCGTGACTGCTGTATTCCTGGTAAGTCAGTTGAGGCGTCGATGAATTGGTTTTTAGCAATCATCTCTTTAACCTCATGTGGTGCCGTTGGGAAGATTAAATGTGCTAGTCGTCGTATACTTTCCCCCAATTCTGGTAGAGTCTCCTTTGACCTCTGATGTTTTCCCTTTAACATGTCTCGATAAATTTCCGTCGGATAAGTCGGTACAAATCTAGCTGCTAAAGCTTCATAAAATCTCTATATGCACAAGCATTATCTGTTTTCATATTCCCTAGTATTGTTTGTTCTTGGCCTCTTAATGACGCTGCCAGGTACAAGCCTTTTTGTATATCATTCCACAGGTTGATGCTACTGCATACTTTGAAATGAGCTTTGTAATCAATCCAGGATCCAGTACCATCAATGTCGCAGGCTTCATCTCAGATTAAACAATCGTGTAAGTGCTACAATAACCATTATTTTCATTCATTGGTAACACTGCACCAAATGATGTACTTGGTACACTCGGTATAGGTTGTCTGTCATTTGCAAGGCTCGATGCAACATGTGTAGGTGATGACATTGAGCTGAACGTACTAAAGTGTACATGCGACGTTGAAATTCGAGGTGTAATATACGAGGGTTATCAAAAAGTTCGTGGACAGAGGCTATAAAATTAGCACTATGTATTCTGTGCTTTTAAAATTTATAAGGGACATAAAGCAGCAAAAAATAAAGAAATGTTGAAAATTTGAGCTTGATTCGTTCATTTTTTGCTAAAATATGATAAAATAAATAGACATTATATGGTAACCCGGCGCCATCGCCGTTTAGTTTCATGACGTCCGACAACGTCATTGTTTTTCAATGTCCGCTTCTTCTACCTCATACACTTAATTTAATGAGATTCCCTGGAGTTAAGTATAGACTTAAACCCGTTTTGTTTTTATGACTTTACAATGTCAGGAACAGCGGCTTTAAATGCATATAATATTGCAAATGGATTGATACATTGGGAGAGATCCTCGCTCGATTGTGCAAGCATATTTTGCTTTTGGGAGTTTAATATCTACAACATAAGATCAATGTCATTTTTGACGTGAATGATTTTTCACACCTTGACTAGCAATCGACCTTAACTGTACATCCCTTTTCTCTCAGAACCTCTTTTGCATTAAAAAACAAGTACTCTGGATGCATTAATTTTCTCTATAGCCATTATAAACATTTCCTAGGTCTATACAGTACCACTTTTTTCAGGGCCAAAACTTTAAAGAATGTTGGAAAATGAAACCCCTCCCCCCTTTTGACGTCATTTTCAAGGACTTATTTGTTTAGACACTCCATGTCAAATTTACGATAAATTTTCTTAGAACTTTCAGAATGAATTGAAAACTTCATATTTGATGACGCAATAGTGTCCCAACATAAACCTCATTTAAAAAGATTTTTGGATGTCAAATGTTCATATCAAAAGAGTTTTTCTTAATTATGCTTCGGTCGAAAAAAACGCCGTATTCGAGGTTGCGCCGCCTGGACATACCATAGATTACAAATACATTACTAATTTATTTAAAAATAAAATTTATGATCTGCTGTTTATTCTATGGATAGAAAAGATGATACTAGGTAGATATTTTAAAATTCATTGATGAACCTAAAGCGGTTTCAATTTTATGGCGCCAGTCCACGAACTTTTTGATAACCCCTCGTATATACTGATTTACCTAGTGACACCCCTAGATTCGCTGACTTTTGTGTGGTATTATCATCGCCTCTCCCCCAAACATCTTTGTTCTCGGAAACATGGAAATCATAAGCTTCGGTCTTTCATTCCTCGTATCCACCCATTCCCGTGAGGATCCGGGTTAGAATAGGTCCTCAGTACCCCTTGCTTGTCGTAAAAGGCGACTAAATGGGGCGGTCCTTCGGATGAGACCGTATAAACTGTGGCCCCATGTCACAGCAGGTGTGGCACGATAAAGATCCCTCCCTGCTCAAAGGCCCTGAGTGTCGAGGATAGGCCTAAATTTGCAGCCCTCACCGGCAATGGTGACGTCTCCATATCAGTGAAATATTCTGGAGAGGGACGTAAAAAAGTATATAATCAATTAATCGTATCCACCCATAGCTCCTTTCACATTACTAGCTCTTGTGTTAGGGTTTATGTCAACTTTACTCATCAACTCATCTATGCTGTCATTATCGGTCGGTTTATCTAAAGTCTACACCAGAATTGGTGACAAGAGACGGCTTACTAATATTTAAATGAGGTTGGCGTAGACTTGAACTTTTCTAACGTTTCTCTTAATTGCCCTCGTCTTACGTCAATTTCTTCAAGATATGACAACGTTTTGATTTTTGTTTATTCTTCATTTTAATAACTATATATCAAGTTACCAAACAAAAACACTCGGTACTCAACTTAGTTAACCAAGTAACTGATCTGCGTTCACGAAAATCCGGTGACAGAACGCAGTTAACACCGTTTAAAAACTTAATTCAACAGATTCAAACAATTAAATGTAGCCTATATCCAATCGCTGCCACCAAAATGTAACGTGTACCCTAAGGGTCCGTTTTCAGGGATATATTACAGAAGTATAAAAGAAATTTTCCTCTAGCTGAATTTGAGCCTAAAATTAATACTAGGAATCAATATTATTTATACCGATGATTATTATTGATTAACTGGGTTACTGTTCCCTTGGTTGTATTGTTTTTTTTACATAACGGGATTCACTTCACCGAATAACGTTGGGCTAGCTGGGTACCTTTCACAACCAAGTTGTAAGAGTACTCGGTGTCTCACCCTTATTCAGGATTACTGCACCTCGTATCACCCTACACCCTGGTTTACCTTTCACTTTTGCTTTTTCTTCGACCCTAGCCTTTTTAACTTTTCTTACTATTAGTTGTCACTTTATTGATTACCTATTCTTCTTTTGACACTTCCTACTTCTGAGGTCTGTACGATTCTTCTACTGAATTCAGTATGGTCGAGACTGCCTCTGCAGCCTTTTACATAGTTAAGGGATATACCATTCAAACAGGGGGTGAACAGGCTTCTGGACTGTTCCATAATTCCAGGTCACACCGACGTTTGAATGGTATAGGCCTATTGTTATTTCCATTACCCATTACAGGACATATAAGAGGGTTTTTTTTATTGAGAACAAAACAAAGGTTTTTCAATGGTTATCTGACGCAAATAAACATTTTAATGCTGATGTGAAATATAATAATCCACACAATTCATTTTCGAAATTTTTTAAAATGTTTATTTCCAAAAATTCCAACAAATAGTCCTTATGTCTAAACCGAAAGTACATTGTTTTAAAAATAAATTACAAATCATGCAGTTTTACAGTATTTATGACTGAAAATAGTTTATCATCAATTTTTCTTTTTATACAATTAAACACTCACCGATATCAAATAATTCTTCGGTAAGTTATCTGTGGAATGTGTAGGCTGATATTGATTTCCATTATTGGTAAAAACTTCTGCCAGTGACAGGTGTGATTACCCTAACTACATGTTCACTCTGAGTGCTTCCGAACCAAGTTATTTCGCCACATTTATATGCAGGTTACACAATAAAAAATGTGACTATTAAAATATATTTGTGTCGACCATGGAAATTAATTTAAATTTTATCTTACCTGATGTATCATATTTCGCCCTGTCGTAGGCAATGTAAAAAACAATGGTATTTAAAGCCCAAAACCTTCCATGGTCGAGTAAGCATCTTTTACTACACTTTGTTTACAATTCTTAAGATATTTCACCATTAAAGGCCTTATATTTTATCAAACAGATATTTACTTGTTACTTAGTGTTTTTTGTTATCATTCCTATTTAATACTCCTTCTCAGAATATGAACAGGAATATGTCCTGAATAAACTGAGGTCCCGTGTAACAGTGGAACAAATTAATTCCTCACAGCCCATGGGCCCTGAGTGCTGATTATAGATCTAATATTTGCAATAGTGCACCGTCAAGTTGTGACGTCTCCATATAAAAGAATAAATCTCAAAAGGAACTTTAAACAAGCAAAGATACTTTTCATCATGATATTAACCATGTCATAAGATATGTCTTGAAACCATTGATTTGAACACGTGTTTTTCTCAATTGACAAGAAAACCAGTTATTTTTTCTAATCTATAATCCTTTGGTACCTGTTTCCATCCATCATCGTGTATGCATTTACATTTAGATATTTCCAAATTCTTTTTGAAATCCTCAAACAATTTCAATCAATATTGCCAAAAAGGAACTTGTGGTAAATGGAATCAAAGAATATGTATTTTATGGTCCCATTCCCCCTTTGGCCTGACGGGTGGGGCAAAAACTATCAAAATAAATGACATCTTTAAAAATCTTCTTCTTTTTTACTCTGGACATTGAAAGTGTATTTTACTTCGAAAATTGTCCCAGCTCCTGGGTATTAAACAAACCTACTGTATATATGCAATGAAAAAAATTGCGTCTTCCAAAAGTGTGAATGTCAAGGTCCCTGGTTCAGGGGATCTGTTTTTTCAGCCGTATTCAGCTGTATTAATTCCTTGAAAATCTTTATCTCTGCTCTTTGGTATCAAACAAATTTCATATACAATTAGCTAAGGAGCTTATTCGAAAACTCTTAATTCTATGGCCTCAGGGTCAGAGGTTCTGATGACAGGGTGTTGCTATACTGATTATGTAGTGATAGTACAGTAATTCTTTTAAAATTTTTACCTTTGCTCTTGGGTATAAAGCCAATAAAAGTCCTACATATTTATGAGAAGTAAGATTCTTCCATTTTTTTTATTCCAAAGCCCCTGGATCAGGATTACCGAAGAGGCTAGGGTTCTTATGTTTATACATGTGAAATAAATTTGTGCATTAAAATTGGCTCTTCGGTGTTATTCAAAATATTTTTGATTTGCAAATGTTAAATGTGTGAAACCAGGGTGAGGGGTTCTTGTGAGGTGGGGGCACTCTTAATTACTGCTGATTACTAATGATTAATAACAAACAGATTCTTTCTAATGTTTGTGTACGAGCTGGCTTAAATTTTTAAATACTAAGACTTGAATAACGCGGGTAAAGACAACATTTGGAACCTGTAGGGTTGCAATATGTGATTTGTCTATCACTTAGTTGACTAAAGACTAAAAGTCAGCAAGAAAAAAAATAAGTTTAAATGTTTGTTTGTCTAATTTTGTCTATCACACTCCTAGGTTTTGAAGTTTTTATTTGACGTTTAAAGTAGTATTAATTTCAGCATTTTAGTGATAACTTAACAAAAAATGAAATAACACAAAATATAGAAATGACCTCTCCAAGGATGTAATTCGCATTTGAGGTTATCCGAACATCCGTCGATCTCTGTCTATCTTTTTGGCTGCTTGACATTCCGAGGGAAATGGATGTGTTCATTTATACAAATACCTGGCCACTCCAGTCTAAATTTGTGCACGGTCTTTCTTAAAACTGGAATTTACAGTAATGCTTCTTTGCTCTGCTCTGAACTCATAAGGTGTTCCCAGATGTCATTTCCTCAAAGAGAAACTTAATATTTGCTTTTTAAAGAAATATTTGTACGACTTTTCCCTTAACTCTTTACAACTTTTGGAATTGCTATGCAACATACATTGAATCCTCGCATCATAGAAATATTACTTTACCATTTCCCTGCAAGCAGTTTATAGCGGGGTACAAATTTCTCTAAAGTTTAACGTAAATAATATTCTGAAATAATATTTTAGTTAGAAAATAACTTTTCTTATTTCATGAGATTCAAGCAAATATAAAATAGTTGGAATTTGGCAATAAATTGAAGATAAAATGAACTTTTTAAAGTGCGTGAAAATGCGCGATTGCGGGGAAACGGTAAATGCGTGATTTTGCGTTAGAAATAGGAAATGGTATATGCGTTAAAATGCGTGACTGCGGGGAAGGGTGTTAATATCGGTTGTTTTAATCGTTGCAATTTTGTTCAAATGGGTAAATAATTTTGTATTTTACCTTTAATTTTGCTTAATTTTGCTTAATTTTAATACTTCTGTTAATTTTGTTAAATTTTGCTGTGTCAATTTTCTTCTTTGATCAAAGTTGCTCTAGCTTTTACGTCTTCAAACATAAAACTTGTATGAAATGGACGCTTGCGTTAGTGGATAGCTCGATCTGACGTAGCCATTTATTCATAATTTCCATTCCTACGTCGAGACGATATATCCTGGTATCTATAAAAGATACCACAGGAGAAAAAAAAGTTCTACGAATTATCCACTTTTCTAAACTTGTAACATGTTATTAAGCATCCTCAAAAGAAAAAAAAATATGTGTTTGTATTATCTGTCCTTAAGAATTGCCATTGAGTGGCAAATATACGGGTTTCAATTTACTTCTTCAAAACATGAAAATTCGCGGGTGTGACCGGTCGGCAGGGGATGCTCACTCCTCGATGGCACCTGATCCCACCCCTGATATTTCGGGGGTCCGTGTTTGCTCTGCTCTTGTTTTTTATTGTTTTATGGACTTTGAGATTGAATACTGTTCGTTATCTCCATATCCTTCATTTTCCTATTTTGTATAAAATCATGATGTATTGGGGCTCACCAAATTGTAACAAATTGTATTCTGAGTCGGAGCTGCAAGGGCTCTCTCAAGTCCTTAGAGGAAAAGGGGGTTTAACTTCGCACTTTGCGAACCATATTTTGTGCCTTAATTAGTCATTTTGACAACAAAAAACGAAAGGGCCAAAGTGAGTCGAGATCACTTAATAAGAGCAGGTGTAAGTTTGGACATGATGGCGTCCCTTCAGAGCCCTATCATGGTATCTATTTTGGGTTCTATAAATACGGCAACCTAATCGTATTTTCTAAATAGTTATTATGTTTACGTTATGTTAAGGTATATACGATTGTACTGAACGTTGAAACGACAAGCTAAGGCAATCAGGTTAACAAGTGCGAAGGGTTTATATACCCAAGTGCTGATTTGGAGAGCGAAAGACTAACATGATGTATGTCTAGTTAGGCGTCGTGCTCAGCTTCAGATGTCATAAGAATGAAATTGGCAAATTATTAACCGTTGTTAATGCAAATCCTATGGATACTTCTAATGAAGATTTGTGTACCTAGGTCAAGACGAGAAGTCGAGATTGTCAGATAAGGTGCTAGCAATTGGAGGTTACGAAACCATTTTCATTATAATATCTGAATATGCTTTATAGTTTTTTTTTAATAATTCAGATATCAAGTTTATCAGTTTAATGTAAGTGCAATACTCATCGGGAAACAGAAATATCCGTACATCTATGTTGATCTTAATTTTAATTATCAATTAAGCTGAACATCTATTCGAGGATGAAATCATCTTATAAAATGGAAGTGATAAATACATTTTCTAAACACTAAGCACCGGAGTGTTGTAGTACTTTGGTAGAAGTTTTTCATCTTTGATTATTCACCTTTAAGAATTAACCATTGAAAGAGTTGAAGTAATTGATAGTTTCTTGTCTTGCAAGGGTCATACAAATCTATTTATACAATTGAACTAGATATTTAAAATCAAAACTCAGTAAACTCTTTACAACTTACTGCCCTGTTAAGTACTTAATGTTCATGTCATAAAAATACATGTATGAAGTAACTACTTCCCAACAAGCATTCTATAGCGCAGTACAAATTTCAAGTTTAAAATAAATTATATTATGACGTAATATTTAAATCAAAACAAATTTCTTTTTTATGAGATTTTAGAAAGTATAAAATAGAAAGACATTTGCATTCAATTGAAGACTAAATGAACTTTTTAATGTGCGTGAAAAATGCGTGATTGCGAGGAAACAGTAAACGCATGACTTTTAAATAAGAAATGGTTTATGCGTTAAAATGTGTGATTGCGAGGGAAAGGGTTAAAATATTTAATAGCTGTAGAGTTCTATTCACTAAAATACACACACATATATATACAAAGTTATAAATATTTTAACAAAATAAATATTTAAAATATAAAGAAATGTTTAAAAAACACAATTACATTACATTGGCTATAATCGGGAATCTGAAAATACATCTCTGAAAATAATAAAAATTCAATATTTTTTGTTTTGTTAATATCTTGTCGGACTTGTCGTAAGCAGATGAATCAGATTTTGTGTTGATTTTAAAGAAACCTCTACTATGAGAGCAAAATCGTTAAAATATCACCCATCCATACATTTGTTTCATCAATGCAAGATTTTATCACTTGATGTTTAAATCTGTGATTTCAGTTGTTCTACAATTGCTCTATACTTCCCCTTGTTCAGTCTTTCTATAGCCTTAAAGTAGAAAAATAAATAAAAACCCTTCTTAGAACGCTGATGAGTTTTAAAACGGGATGAATACCATATGTTGCATTTATTTCATATAATATAATGAAGTTCTTGTAAATCATCTCATAGGATTTATTGCATTGGGAATATAATGTATAAATTCAAAATATGTTTTCACCTGAGATAAGTCTAACCAGTATTTTTCAAATACATCTTTTCACTGCATGTTTCATCTTATTTCTGAAGTCATTGATGCGTTCAACGTCATTGACTTCATTTATATCTTCATTCCCTGCTTTCTCGGTGTCTGTCTGTCCGTCCGTCTGTCCCTTTGTCCCTCTGTCAGTTTGTCCCACTTAGTTGTCCGCATTTTTTCTAAACGCTTGAAGATACGAAGCTGATTTTTGTATGTGAGTGTATCCAAATGGGTAATACATCAGATTTGAACGTCGTTTTGCTTTATTGAGTTTTTACGGAATCTTTTTTTTTTTCATAATATAGTTTAAGATAAAGTTCGTTCTGCATTAAATTAAAGATCCAAACGAGAATCTCGTGTTAAAACGTTTTGATTTGAAACTTCCTGGTTTATAGTGACAAACTATATTTAGTATTCTATCTTAAAAAAATATAAATATATCTCACGGACCCGGTTGAACCACAGAATGCTGTCTGCGTATTGACAATATATAGCAAAGAAAAACAGGAAATGATTATACCTCTGTACATACTACTTCTGAATCGCAACATGATGAATGAAGGATATGGAGATAACAAACAGTATTCAATATCAAAGTTTTATATGAAGCGAAAAAAGACGTTGAAAAAATTGATTGAATTTTTTTTTAGCTTCAAGGCATGTACTGCCTCAAAATGTCTCAAAAGTATTTTTTTCTAGGATGATAACTTTTGCACGTTAGCATAAATGCTTTAACCCCTTCTATACCGCATCGGTCAATATGAACGATAGCGCGTTAAAACATGACATTGCGATAATAGGATCTCCGTATCTTTTAAATAATAACATTAAGGTAGATACTCTATACATCATCTTTTAGGAAATTTTCTTTACTTTTAGACTCTATAAAAATTTCGAGCATTATTAGTCGGTAATGGATAGATTTTACGTTTTGAAGACATTAATGACGTTTTGAAAATGACACAATTTTCCAAAGCAAGGATGATTTTACCAACGATAGGCATATTTTTTCCCGATTAAATCATTTAAATAAAATTAATATATTTTAAAATGGATATTTTCTCTGCTTTTAAGATTATGTAAAAAATTATTGCTTATACTTTTAACTACTGTAGAAGTGGAAAACATTACGGTGTTTTTAATTTCACTATGTTCACGATTTAAGAATTTTCCGCGAACTTTAAACCATCGTGATTATTATTTCACGTCATTTCTACCTAGAAACAGTCATAGTACCTGAATATTTACAAACGATTCTCCGTGAAATTAAAACCACCGTGAAAGGTAACATTCTAACAAACCGTGAAATTTTAGACACGTGAAATTAAAGACGTCTACAGTATTTTGTAAATACAAGAATTTTCTTCCATGCATGTGATTTTTCTTGTTTTTATTCGTAATATTTAAATTAAACACAGTTTTACGTGTATTTCTATTGAAATAGGGAAAACAAAAGTGAAGAAAATTTCTATTTCAACAAGCTTTTACTGGTCTATTTAACTTCGGTTTCTTTTGAATAACCATTGTTTGAACTTTGAACCTCCGCGTATTTTTTGTAGATAATTCGAGTATAGTCAATATTTAAAGTCACTCAAGGTCGTTTTCGTTGCGCCTCATTCGGAAGAACATGTTTAGTTATTTAAATAGATGCTTTAAAAAGATTATTAGCTTGAAAATAACAGATCTTTGAAAACTGTAACTAGATTTTATTACGGGATATCGTTTATGAAAAAGTGATATATTTCATACAAACTACGCACAATAGACATATGTCACCGTGAACAAGGCATAAACACGGACCCTGTAAATTCTACAGGTGAGATTGGGTGCTTATTAGGAACAGTCACCCCTATTTGTTGATCGGTCTAACCTATTGTGATTCCTATCTGTTGATCAATTAGACGGAACATTCCGTAGTAAAAATAAGTACAAAATGATATACCTTAGATATACAGTTGAAACAAGTCAACCAAAAAGGATCCATTAACTTTTGCTAGATAAACGATAAAAAAAAACGATTTCATTGAAATTAAACAATTAAAGACAATTTTGAACATTTGAATTTCCAACGGAAAACCTCGTCGACAGTTCAATGAGTAAACAATTGCCAGACAAATAAGCATGAACCCAGATAGCATGACTCCGTAGGGACAACGTTGTTTTTTGGTTGTATGGTTGGTAGAGTGTTGGCGTTGGGGAACAGATGTAGGCCCAACGTTGGTCCAACGTTCCTTTACGTTGGCATGAAAGCTAAACCAACGGTGTTGGGCATGTGATGTTGGCCCAACGTTGGTCCAACGTTCATTTACGTTGGCATGAAAACTAAACCAACGGTATTGGGCATATGATGTTGGTCCAACGTTCATTTACGTTGGTATGAAAACTAAACCAACGGTGTTGGGCATGTGATGTTGGCCCAATATTGGCCCATTGTAGTAACATGTTGACAAGAAACATAGCGACTTGGTGTTGGACATTAAGATGTTGGCCCAACATAGGTCCAACTGAGTAAATGTTGACATGTATCAAGACCATCGTGTGTTGAGTATGAAATGTTGGCCCAACGTGGGTGTAACTGAGTACATGTTGACACAAAACATTGCCACTTATTGTTGGTTATTCAATGGTGGCCCAACGTTGGCCCAGCTTAATAAATGTTGACAATATAATGATGCATTGCTCTGTGTTGGGCGTGCTGGACTGAACTGGAGTTGGTCCAATAGTAGGAATATGGGATTACTAGTACATCCCATAGGTAGCCTGTAATGTTTGAGATGAAATGCTGGTCCAACGTTGGCCATATGTTGCGAAAAGTATTCATCAATTTAGATTTATCTATTGTATATCGATGATAATGATATAAGCAACTCATTATAAAAATGTGATCTATATTATATATTGAATGGAAATTATGAGACAATCCTTATAAGTCTGTGAATTACATATAGTAATTTTGTATCTTGGTACATTTTATATTTAGCATCATTGAATCAAAATTAAAGTGCTGTGTTTTGCATGTTTTGGGCTCCAAAATAAATAGGTCTTTGGTGAAATTCACTGGCTCGGCAGGTGACTCATAGGTCTCCAAGGAAACCGTCATTAAAAGGCTTGGGGTAAAAAGCTGAGTGGAGTGGAGTGGAGTTGTGGAGTCATGGAGTGGAGTCGTGGAGTGGAGTCTGTATTATAACAATACAGGAAGTTTGAGAACAAAACAATTTCTTTTGCATACAATATCTCCCATTCATTGTCATTTTGGATTTGTGTACACTGTACCAAGAATGAAACAAGAAACAAAAGAAGTCCATGCAATCAAAAACTAACGACCTTTAAATGTCAAACAGAGAATCACTTAGAAATGCTTGACATAAACACTATCTAAACTTAGCAAGACTGTTTGACCTTATTCGCCTATCCCAAAACAGGCAAACCTAGCAAGAGGTGTTGACAGCTTTAATATCAAACAGAGAAAGAGCACTGCAGAACTGATGACAACTACATAATTATAAAGGCACATATTTTTAAAAATAGGTTTCACTATTAAAGATATCCTCTTTGTTGGAATTTGAAGGTCACAATTTTTTTTCTGTATCTCTATCTTTGTATATAAATAAATATATCTAAATATTTACATGCATATATCCCTTTTAGGAGACGTGCTTCAGAATATAGGTGTTAATAGACTCGACTGACAAATACATATCATAAAGCTGTGAAACATAAAATGGATAATATGTTTTGAAATGTTTGCTGAGAAACATATGTTGCTATGTCTGTTTTTAAACACATTTTAAACGATGATGCATTACGTATTTTTCAAATTTTTAACCTTTGTTTCTTGAAGAGGAACTTGTGATACTTCATTCTTATAATTAGTTTTGTCACCCACGTGGCACAGTGATTGGAGTGTCTGCTCTGAGTCGCTCAGTAAGGAGCTGATCCTTACATTATGGGTTTGAATTCCACTGTGGGACTAAATAGAGACCGGTCTTTCAGATGAGAACGCAAACATCAATGCCCATTGTACTGTGTCGCAGTAGTTACTAGCACGAAAATACCCTTCACTGCTCAATGATCAAGTATAGTGCGAGTATAGGATAAAAATTACAGCTCAATCTCCATCCGCAGGTGATGGGGTCTAAATATGAGTTAAAATTCTCAAGAGGGATGGAAAACAACATACAATTAGTCACCAAATTAGTTTCACCAATATTTGATCAAGCTTATTTTATAATGTGACCAGAACAAAAATTATACATATCATAAGTAATTGGGAAAAATAGTGCTTTCGTTGTATTTTGCTGGTAAATATATAACATGCAGTCAATGGAGAATGTAAAAGAAAGTTTATCCCAATGGCGATGTGCTGAAATGTATTTAGTTATTCAATTTTATTTTTAAATAGATAACTTGTTCAAGCAGGATGTTGTCAACTTTGTGTTGTTCTTAAAATTTTATGGTTTGCTACAATGTACAAAATATTCAATGATTTGTCAAAAAATCATTACATTCATCAAATCAATTTTATTTTATTTTAATGTATTATATAATGCGGTAGCTTTCAATTTTTATCTAAATTATTCTTTAAAAGTAAAACTATCTTATTTAATTGTTAGTTATTTCTCATTTTGTGTAAATATTTACACCTCTGCTTTTGGGCGTAGAGGTTAGCAGATATTGGTAAATTGTAGGAAACACTACAGAACGTTACTATATAGTAGATGTAGAGCTATGGAATTCAAAAAATTACTCAGGTAATCGAACACAATCCCTCCTTTCCTTTTCAACTCTATATGCCCAAGCTAAAGCTGTCTGTGATCATTGAGAGACTGTTACAATAATAGTTCATATATATTGTAGATGAATGAGAAAATGGGGGGATATAACCTTCAAATGTTAACACATCAATGGGAATAACTTTTTGTTTTGAGTAATAGAGGCCAAGTGACCCATATGCACTCCCCTCCCAACAGGCGAGAAGTGTTGACAGATTTAATCACTGCGCTTGAAATGCTTACTCAGTTGTTGATTGTAAATAAAATTTTGCTTGAAAAAGAACTGATTTTATTTAAAGTTAATTGTGTGTCATCGTTTAAAATGTACAATGTGTACTTTAAAATGAAAAAAAAAACACCACAAGTTGTTGAGCTCATTTCAATAAATATTTAACTTTTTAAGGTTTTCAATTCCGGTAATTATATTTATTTTAAGTCTAGTAACTAATCCTGGTCAATTATTAAACTTCAACAGATCCAATGGCTGATATGTATTTATCAGTCGAGTCTTAACACTCTATTCTGTAGCATGTCCTCTACTTTAACCAGAAAAGGAAAATACGTGTTAAGAAGATAGAGATACAGAAAAAAATGTACAGTGAGTAAACAATTGCCAGACAAATAAGCATGAAAAACGTCAGTCAGCATTTGACTTAATGACAGAATGCATTTGCTGAGATCATTGTATCGAGAATAAAAAGTACAAAATGATTATTTTAAAAATACCCTCATCACCAGCATATTTGGTTCATTCTCTTAGTTATTTCGATATTCAAGAGCACGTATGTACAATTTCTAAAATGAAGTAAATTATTGAAAATCAAATTGATTAAACAAGAATAACAAGAATACCTACAATCCCGTTTAAGGTCATACGCAATGTATTTTGAACTTTTTGGGGTTCTTCCCTGGAGTTGAAGAGTTCCACTAAATGAAGGACATGTGGGCAATAGTTTTAATGTCTATATATGGATTTGTACACCACTTCTAAAACAATTTTTGATGAATTAAAATTTGGAATTTGTGTTTTATAATTTTTGTACATTTTTATTTGAATTATGCAAAAATTTTCAATATTCGATATTTTTTCAAAACCTCTGGTAAGGCATGCTGATTTTTTTGTCTATGAACAAGTAATTATATTATAAGTTGAAATTTGGAATATCTTCGAAATCTATCAGTAGGTAAGGTACGTTGCGTATGTCCTTAAAGTAATCATTTTGTACTTTTTATTCTCGATACAATGATCTCAGCAAATGCATTCTGTCATTAAGTCAAATGCTGACTGACGTTTTTAATTCATGCTTATTTGTCTGGCAATTGTTTACTCATTGAACTGTCGACGAGGTTTTCCGTTGGAAATTCAAATGTTCAAAATTGTCCTTAATTGTTTAATTTCAATGAAATCGTTTTTTTTTTATCGTTTATCTAGCAAAAGTTAATGGATCCTCTTTGGTTGACTTGTTTCAACTGTATATCTAAGGTATATCATTTTGTACTTGTTTTTACTACGGAATGTTCCGTCTAATTGATCAACAGATAGGAATCACAATAGGTTAGACCGATCAACAACTAGGGGTGACTGTTCCTAATAAGCACCCAATCTCACCTGTTGAATTTACAGGGTCCGTGTTTATGCCTTGTTCACGGTGACATATATCTATTGTGCGTAGTTTGTATGAGATATATCACTTCATCTTTTTCATAAACGATATCCCGTAATAAAATCTAGTTACAGTTTTCAAAGATCTTATATGATTGCGTTTAAAGTTTTGATAAATATAAACCAAATTGTGTTCAAAGTTCTCATAAAATTAATAAAATTAAATAACAGTAATCAACGTTCCAACATAAAAAAAATGTTTTCATATAAATGTGTTAAAAGTTTTCGTTTAGTTGTGATCATAGTTCTTAGAACTTTAACATTTGAATATAATATGTGGTGTATGTGAAAATTAATAGGAACACATGATTTCATTTCTTCTTTCTTTTTGTTTAATTCTAAACCTCAACACCATTTTTCGACCTTCAAACATCTTTAGGCCAGTAGATTTTCCAACTATATAGACAAAGAGCGTCAACCAAGAGTGGGTAGGAGGGCATTTAAATGTAAATCTGGATTCAAAGTGCTAAATCGTCAAATTCAGTATTGTCATAATTCAATGCATCGCTATTTCGGTACTAGTGTATACTTAAAGCCATATTTGCGGTAAATATCAAAGTATCCACCATGTTCTTATCAATTGATGGCATTCCCCGCGATAAATTAAAGGTAGAGCTTTTCGATATCATTGACATCCGTGTTTTCAGTATAAATGTAACTCGTTAATTTACTTACCTTTTCATTGGTCATTTGCAATATTATTTTGTTAAAAGACATTTTGACTGCACACACAAGTACTCTGAAGCTGACATCAAAAAGATGCCCTTGACCCTTGACAATATCTATGTTGTTTTTGGAGACCAGGTCTTCAAAATATCTATAGGAATTTCCATGGATACCAATTGCGCCCGTTATAAGCAGACCTATTTTGTATTAATTTGAAGCGGAATTTCTGCGCAATTCTACAAATAAATACGCTGTGGCCTTCAATTAAGATATATCGACGACGTAATGTCAAATAACAATAGTTATTTCCATTGTTGTGGCGATACGATATATCCAGATGAGCTTGAGATAAAAGATACCACAGAAGCTGACACATCTGTCATATTTGAATATTTTACTTAATGAAAAAAGACATAAACATAAGACAAAAGACTAAATCTAACAACCAAGCTCTATGATGATGATTTGAACATATTTTATTAGCTCACCTGAGCCGAAGGCTCAAGTGAGCTTTTCCGATCAAAATTTGTCCGTTGTCTGTCGTCGTTGTAGTCGTTGTCAGTGTTGTCGTCGTTGTCGTAAACTTTTCACATTTTCATCTTCTCCTCAAGAACCACTGGGCCAATTTCAACCAAACTTAGCACAAAGTATCCTTGGGTAAAGGGGATTCAAGTTTGTTCAAATGAAGGGCCACGTCCTTTTCCAAGGGGAGATAATCATGATTTAGAGAAAAATTATTGGCATTTTTAAAAAATCTTCTCCTCAAGAACCACTGAGCCACGGAAAAATGAAACTCATGTGGAATCATCCTCAGGTAGTGTAGATTCAAGTTTGTTCAAGTCATAACCCCCGGGGGTAGGGCGGGGCCAAAATGGCCGATCAAAGTTTTACATAAGAATATATAGGAAAAATCTCTAAAAATCTTCTTCTCAAGAACCATTGAAACATGAAAGATGAAACTCATGTGGAATCATCCTAAGGTAGTGTAGATTTAATATTGTTCAAGTCATGACCCCCGGGGGTAGGGCGGGGCCAAAATGGCCGATCAAAGTTTTACATAGGAATATATAAGAAAAAGCTTTATAAATCTTCTTCTCAAGAACCACCGGGCCAGGAAAGATGAAACTCATGTGGAATCATCCTCAGGTAGTGTAGATTCAAGTTTGTTCAAGTCATGATCCCGGGGTAAGGGTGTGGCTAAAATGGCCGATCAAAGTTTTACATAGGAATATATAAGAAAAATCTTTCAAAATCTTCTTCTCAAGAACCATTGAAACAGGAAAGATGAATCTCATGTGAAATTATCATCCGGTAGTATAGATTCAAGTTTGTTCAAGTCATGACCCCCGGGGGTAGGGCGGGGACAAAATGGCCGATCAAAGTTTTACATAGAAATATATAGGGAAACCTTTTTAAATCTTCTTTTCAAGTACTTCAAAGCCAGGATTAGTAATATTTGTATGGAATCATCCTCAGGTGATGTAGATTCTAGTTAGTTCAAATTAAGATCCCCTTGGGGGTTAAAATTCAACCCCCCCCCAACTTAAATTAACTTTCAGTTCTGATCTGATATGTGTTAATTTTTTTCATTGCTGATGTGCTCAGGTGAGCGCTGTGGCCCCTGGGCCTCTTGTTGATTATACTTTACAACTGGGATTGGGCAAAAGTTCTAAAAACTTATTACGCCCTCTCCCTACATATACATTATACCAAACATATTAACAGACATGGGTTTCAGCTTGAAATGAAATAACAATAATAATAATAATATAATGATAATATATAATAATCAGAATAAAACACATTCAATAGAATACATTTCATATGTAAAAGACATGCTGTATAAGATTTACAATTAGAAAAAATTATTGTATCAACCAAATCGTCCTGATTTTTTTAAAAAAAAGTTTGTACAATAGAAAATAGGTATTCATTTTCAAAATCATTTAACGATTCGTCTCCCCGGGGCCCAGAATAAAGTGTGAGTATCGACAGTGTGTAATTTACCCATTCGCAAAAATTTGTCAAAAAACTCTTTCCTGGCTTCTGTATATTTTTTGCATGAGAAGAAATAATGATGAGTGTCCTCCACTCTCCCACAAGAACATAGTGGACTCAAGATTACTTTACATCGAAAAAGATCGCTATTAAGCACACAGTTATGTCTAAGCCTCGTGTGTATTATATTTAAGCGTCGAGTTCCATAACTGAAGTAAGAGGGTGGCATTTGTTTATTGTAAGAAATAGACTTTTTAAAAATAGATAACGAGGGAGAATTTCTTACATTTAGAGGTAATGAGATCCTTTCTTCAATAACAGGGGGAACGAAAGTTGATTTGTAAGCTTGCAATCTGCATTTGGGTATGTAATAGTTCTGCGAGTTTCTCGTACTGTAACTTGATGAATTACATCGTAAGTTTGGGATTATATCAGTGAGATATTCAGGAACTTGGTTTTTATCAATTTTATAAATTGTAGTTAGTCTGGTCTTTTTCTTTCTTTCATGTGATGGTTCCCATCCAGTTTCAATGTAAAGTACATCTTTAGAAGCTAACAGAGTTAATCCTGTGACAATTCCAGCAGCACATAATTGTAATTTTTCTAATTTTTTGTTATCACCTATATTACATCCGCCCCACACCAAGGAAGCTCTATGATAAATGTGACCACTAAAACTATTCTACTGATAACTTCCCTTGCTTCTGCAGCAATATATCTTCGTCACCTGCATACAAAGTTTATGTATCTCAGTTGATTCGATACGCAAGAGTATGCTCTACATATGATTTCTAAAACGAGGCATATTTTTGACAAACAAGTTGAAATGAAACAAAATGAACAGCACATGGTACCAATTATCTGTGTATTACATGAAAAAGTAAGCAACAAAATACACATATGGAGAAAAAAATATCCGGAAAGTGAAAAACAGAATTACAATAATGTTTTTTTTTTGGTTTTTGCTCGTACCAAATTCAATTTGTTTACATTGGTTTTCATTTCAGATATAGAATGATTACACCATTACGTCGTTTCTTTGTTTTTCAATAATCTTTCAAAATGTCTGGATGTTTTGGACAACCCGTATTAGTTTGTTTTGATGGGCTTTATTTTTGCATTTGAATGATATATAGGGAAAAAGAATATTATTTCAGCTCATCAGTTCGTTCAGATAATATCTTTGGCACCTGTTCCCACCTCTGATATATCAGAGGTCCGTGTTTGCTTTGCTCTTATTCTGTATTGTTTTATGGACTTTGAGATTGAATACTGTTCGTTATCTCCATATCCTTCTTACATCAAGAACAGAGCACACACGGACCTCTTAAAACAAGAGTGGTGGGTGTCACAGTATCGTACTTTGACTTTAAAGGCTGTCCATTAATTTTGCTTCTACTTTAATTGGTCTAGTTTCTATTGCGATAATTTAATTAGTTTTATAACTTCTAAAAAAAATAACAGAGTTTAAGTGTATTTGTTCAAAGTCAAATTAAAAAAATGTAAGAAACTCACACCAGCTAAAATGATATTTCAGGGTTAATGATTTGATCAATAATTTTATGGTATACATGTTGAAATAAAACATAATCACTCATAGTTATTCAATACAGGTACATGTGTATAAGAGCTGTCAAAAACATGTCTTATCAGTTTGTTGACATTGTAATCATGCAAACTATTTATCTGCTTGAAAGTGACAGGTGCAACATTTTCAAAATAGTTTCATAATAAAATATAAATAACACAGTTTATCATTTTGAAAAAGAAAACATACGGTTGTCGTTAATTTGGAACAGAATGGTGGAAAAAATGGTGGAATGGTATGCAAAAAATGGATAAACAAAAAACAAAATGATTATATATTAAAAAATATGGACATGAATGTATCAAATATCGAAGTAATTGATTTTAATTTGCACTGTTGTTTATATAAAATACATGGTTACTATCTTGAAATATAAGCGATATTTGGGAGAGGGTAATAAAACGTTATAGAGGGCGAGGCTTGCCGAGCCCTCTTACGTTTTCGACCAGCGCCCAAATATCGCTTATATTTCCAGACAGTTACCACGTATTTTGTTTATCCTGCAACAAAATTTTACATTTGAGCGTCCAAAACAAGCTAATTCCGACAGATTTAGGCACATCTCTGCAGTTGAAACTATGACGCCATGGCGTAAATATGTAAATATACGTGACGTCACAATGGTTTTGGAACGTTGGAATTTATGCAATTAAGAAATAAATAACACTTCAATTCCCATTGAAGTTTATAAACTTGTTATTTATTACTTATATATACATTTGAGAGATCAAATTTGAATATTTTCGAATTTAAATTATTGTACTAACTGTCCGTCGTAGATTTTGAAAATGACGCAAGGTGTAAATCGGCTTGCATGGCGGTTACGCTTCGAATGCAATAGGCTAAGGAATC